>JAUCBJ010008645.1:0-19162 GCA_032718475.1 Nemertoderma westbladi | reverse complement strand
TTCTCATCTTTCTCAGTCTCCAATGAGAATGAAATCTATAACGTTGGCAGTGGTAACATGAGATGAATAGATACTGTAATTCTACATAAGGCCTTAAATACACAGCTATGATAAGTACCGTTCATTATAAATAAATATTAAATTTAAATAATTGCAATTCCGGTAATATTCAGTAGGCACTATGCAAGAAATAAATTAGCTTGAAAATCCCAATAACTTAGAGATCTTAGGATTATCACTAGATTTAATGAATGGTACATAATGGGCAGGGTAACTACCAGTTTGGCGTTTAATATATGTAAATAATGCATTGTTCAAGACTCTCATGTCTTCCTCCGAAATACATTTAGAAACACATTTAAGAAACAAACAGTTCTCAAATCCGAAAAACTCGGATAAACGACCACTTCACTTCTACTTTCTCACTGTGGTCTCGAACCCACGCCCATACCACCCTTGCAACTTCTGCTGCAATGTGACCCACATTGAAATCACCTTTCAGAACCGCCACCACTCCGAGGCCAATTGAAATGTAGTAACTTTCATCTAATTTCACACATAATTTATCAGCAGCAACAATAGTTATACTTCATCGATAATTCCCCAGCGACCCTGTATTGCAGTGTATAAAGGAACAAAAATTCACACTGTGATGTGTATTGCTATTACTTGGTCTGACTCCCCTTTATTAAAATAGTTCTAACGTAGTTATTGATTAATCTTAAGCAACATTACTTAGCTTGCAGTCATTGAAGATACCTCCTTTCAAGCACTGTTATGCACCTTTACCCGGGTCAGGTCAGGTATTCTAGGTCATTGATCAAGAAAACTTGCCACCTCCATGCAGCATAAAGGAGGTGCCACCTGTAGCTGCATAGACCCTCTTACTAGGGCAAATCTGGTCCTGTAACTAGGACCCCATTCGTTCTGGGATAAGGACGCCCTTGGTCCTGGATTAAGGACCCATATACTTGGCTGCAGGGGTATATGGCCTGACCAGGCAGATGGTGATCTACCAATGGCTGGTCAGGAGTAGAGTGTTCTCATGTCCACTCTGAGAGCACTTCACTGCGACCTGTACCTGGCAGCAAGGGTACAGGGCATGACCCAGCAGATGAGCTGCAACAGCCAATGGTGGGTCATGTGCGCCAGATGGTGCCTCATATCTGACTCCATTGCGACACCCACCCTGTGGAATGGCAAACCAGGGTGTGGTATTTGCCCCGAGAGCTGACTCGGCAAAAAAGCACCCCCCAACCCCCAACCTTAATATTCCTGGGAGACTTTAATGCAAGTCTGCATCAATCACCTACATCGCCCTGGGTCTATAGCAAGAGTGTTAACCGAAATTATGTCCATCTTCAGGATTTTATCTCTGGAAATGGATTGTTTTCGGCTGGAACCCAGTTCAAGAAGCGAACTGGAAAGCTATGGACTCATAGTGGACCCAGTGGTCACAAGTCCCAGATAGACCATATTCTGTTTCGTAGGAAATACAGGAGCTCTATACAAGACTGTAATGCATTTACACTTCGATCCTTCTCCAGTGATCACCGCCTTATTCTGGCCAAGGTAAGACTTAGTCTGCGTGCTAGCAGAACAACGAAATCTGCCTTGCCGCGGCATGACTGGGCCTCTCTGTTGCAACAGCCAAGTGTGAGATCCAGCTTCACACTACAGCTGAGCAACAGGTATGAGGCTCTTGCCTCTGAGGCGGCAGATCACTGTGAGGGCTATACTGCCTTTACAGAAGCAGTTAAGTTAGCAGCTGCAGAAACAGTTCCTGTATACCCTCGAAACAGGAAAAGGGCCCCCTGGACTGACAACAAAATTCAGAAGTGCCGAAATGACCTTCATAAGGCGTAGAAAGAGTCCCGACTCAAACAGACTACAGCGGCCAAGAATGCAGTTAAGGCTGCATCTACGTCCCTGAACAGGCAGTACTCTGTTAATCTACAGGAGCTAATAAACCAACAAGTTGATGCCATCAATGATGCTGACAACAGCAGGCAATCATCCCAGGCATGGAAATCGATCAATTTGCTTACTGGGCGGAAAAGCCAACCAACCACCAAGGTTAAGGTTGAATCACCAGCCGATCGCCTCAATGGTTGGAAAGCCCACTTTGAAAAGCTCCTCAATAATGACAGGGTATTGCCTGATAACTTTATAGAAGTAAAAGTGTCTGAGTCTGTAGTCCCAGATATTCCCATTGGCGATATCTCCTTTGCAGAAGTGAAGGCTGCTGCAAAGAGCATTAAGACCAATCGTGCCAGTGGAGTAGATGGTGTTCCCCCTGAGGTTTTTAAAATACCTGAGTGTTTAAAGCTCATCTATCCCATCATAGTAGACATGTACCGAACAACAAGAGTCCCACAAGAAATGAAAACAAATAAGTTGGTGCCAGTTCCCAAGAAGGGCAACCTAACACTCTATGGTTCTTTTCGGGGAATCTCATTGATCTCGATTGCTGCAAAGCTATACAATAGGATTCTATTAAATCGAATCAGGGATCCCATTGAGAGACTGCTCCGTGGAAATCAGAATGGGTTCCGTAAAGGTCGTGGGACCATGGAGCCCATTTTGGCACTTAGAAGGATAATTGAAGAATTATCAAAAAAGAAAGACAGGCATCCGGCTGTTATCTTTGTTGACTTCTTCAAGGCCTTTGATTCAGTCTCTCGCTCACGTATGTTCAGCATACTTTCATTATATGGGATTCCTGATGAAATTATTGCAGCAATCAGATCAGTATACGATGGTTCGACAACATTTGTGTCTACTGTTGACGGTGACACAGAACCATTTGAAGTGTTATGGGGTGTCCTCCAAGGAGACACACTTGCACCATTCTTGTTCATTATTGTGGTTGACTATGTTCTACGCATGTCCTTAGATCATCATAATGATGATGGGGTGATGATAACTCCACCTACTGGCTCCAGAAGTCGAGGAAATCCTGCCAAGTACCTAACTGATCTAGACTTTGCTGATGACTTAGGAGTACTCTCAGAATCATTAGAGGGAGCCCAACGGCTCCTCAGCTCATTAGAACATGCTGCTTCTAGTGTTGGTCTTTTTATTAACTGCAGAAAGACCAAAATTTTGACAGTTAACTTTGAAAGTCCTCAGCAAGTCTCTGATCGGATGAGCATAAGCTCAAAGGATGGTATGCTTGAGCATGTCGGACGACTTCTGTTACCTGGGATCATGGATCCGGAAGTCAGGTGAGGACCTTCGAATACGTAAGGGAAAGGCATGGGCAGCCTTGAATAGGCTTTCCAGGATTTGGAAGTCACCGAGAATTAATCGGAAACTTAAGGTCCGATTATTTAGAGCAGCAGTAGTTCCAGTACTCCTCTACGGGAGTCCATGCTGGGCTCTAACTGCTGAGGACACCCAATCTCTGGATGGCACATTCACAAGAATGCTACGCCGGGTTCATTGTGTCAAGTACAATGCACACGTCTCCAACCAGACACTATATAACATTGGAGGTGTCTCATTGGTTCCCCCAAGCTTGACACTAGAACAAAATCGCCTCCACTTTGCAGGACATTGCTTTCGCCGTGAGGACCAGCCAGTGCATAATCTTGTACTTTGGCAGCCTCATGGAGTGAATAAGCATGGTGGACAGCCCATGACTTTCTTGAGACGCATCTTAAAGGACACTGACCTTGAAGATGCGGATGATCTAGCAAATGTCATGGGTGATAGGGAGTTGTGGCGGTGCAATTTTGTTGACAAGCCGGCACAGCATTCTTAAAAATGCAGCTGCAATGCAGCATGCCGATCCTAGTAGTATGCACCTTTATGATATGTAACAAATGAACGATTGTACACTAAAAAATGGGTAACCATAGCATTCATATCGTAGCTAAGTATACTGCAATTACAGTAGTTTCAGACCGATAAATGCGTGATGACCCAAGTTCCCCCCCCCCCCCCCCCCCCCCCGAACTCTATTGAGCGTCTACTGGACTATAAGGGAGATGGGGCATAAAGATTATATTGTTTATTATTAATGGGTGGTATTCAGAATAATTAGTAGTTACTAGCCAGTAGTTACTACCTAGTATTAGCATTAGCACTTAGTACTTACTTAATTCGGTATTCAGAATAATGTTGTAGTTCGTGCTAATACTAGGTAGTAATTACTACCTAGTAGTTACTGCAGTACACGTATGGTACAGTACTGTACAACAACAACACACAACTGTAAAACTGAAAGAACTCAACAATACTGAGTGACTGGTTGTTTGAGTTGAACTGTAGGCCTACCGCATAAAATCACATATTGATTGTATTGACCACTTGATTTAGCTAAATAGCTAACTGCTGGACATTTATACGTTTTTCAGTTGAGTTTGTTAGCTCAAGACAGTCATTGAACTGTGTTCCTACTCTAAAATTATGTAGGCCTACTGTACCTTTATCAGCTAGTCAGCATACCGTGCGGTAGGCCTACTGTACTGATATTAGTTGTGACAATGGTAAAAATTCCATAAGAATCATTTATTGGGTCGAGCGTGTTTCTGTTTACTCGGCGTTAGATCAAGCGGAAGCTCAGTTTAACTTTGTATTAAATACAGTACTTATCCTGGAAGTGTTCCCGCACTTCTTGGTAAAGCTTATATCTCTTTCAACCAGAAAGATTATACCTCAGCACTTTCTTTCCTCGTACAGTATAAACGCGCATTACGAAATTTAAGATTTTTATAATATTAATATTCTATATAATATTAAGGTTTTTATTAAAGAACTGATGTCGGATTCTGAAGAAGAGAAGCTGGAGCTTGGGAGTTTTATAATTCCAATCATAAAGGAGAACATGGTGATCATAGATAAGAGGAGGACTCCGAAAATAAAAAATGAGAAAAGGCAGGCCTTTAAACGGGTTTTGGAGTCGCTCATATCAAGCGGATTTGCTCTCAATGAAGACCAACTTTAAAAAAAATTAACAATATCGACCAAGCCATGAAGCGAAACATCGACAGGGCAGCAACGGGGAATAAACCATTGCTGGGTTATGAAAAGGACTACCTAAATCTGCGTAATGGCTTGCCTACGGTTTCGGAGCCAAATCCGAAGTACCTCAAATGTGTAGGAGGTACATCAGTCGGATTTTTGGAGACTTCAATGACACACCAGCCTTCTGTCTCCCAACAGACAGGAACATCTACATTTACTGACCAAGTTACTGGTATGGGGCGCCGTTTGGGCCAAAAATAAAAAAAACATATTATATTAAAAAGTTATAATGGTATGTTTTTTTATCTTGCCGTTTGGGCCAAAAGTTGTAATGGTATGTTTTTTTATCTTGCCGTTTGGGCCAAAAATAGCTGAGAGGGAAATTTGAATTATCACTTTCTATATACTGTATTTATAGCAATTGCAATTATCATCATAGGCCTACCTGTGAGCCTGTCTGCCTATACATGATTGTGGATTGTATTTACACACGGTGTACCGTATCGCTGTAGGAGTGGACTTTAGGCTTACCTCCCGCTGTATGGGCCTTGGCCTACCGGTACTCATATACTGTCACTGGGTAATGCTGTAATGTAGCGTTAGGCTGTTAGGTACAAATGACATTAATGCCTCAGTATTGCAGTATTGTGGACCACAAGATGTAGGCCTAGCACAAGCACAAGATGTAATGCAGTAATGCTACATGGCCTAAAGTATACTGATTTGTACCTTACAGCCTAACGCATTACAGCATTACCCAGTGACAGTATATGAGTACTGGTAGGCCAAGGCCCATACAGCCATACAGCGGGAGGTAAGCCTAAAGTCCACTCCTACAGCGATACGGTACCGTGTGTAAATACAATCCACAATCATGTATAGGCAGACAGGCTCACAGGTATGATGATAATTGCAATTGCTAAATACAGTATATAGAAAGTGATAATTCAAATTTCCCTCTCAGCTATTTTTGGCCCAAACGGCAAGATAAAAAAACATACCATTACAACTTTTGGCCCAAACGGCAAGATAAAAGACATACCATTATAACTTTTTAATATAATATGTTTTTTTTATTTTTGGCCCAAACGGCGCCCCATATACTGGTACCGGTAATAACGATTTATCGACAGTTGAAATGGATGCTTCTTTGGCGACCCCTATCGGTATTCCAATGTGTACGGCTACAATGTCAAAAATTAAAAAGAAACATAATCGTTTGAGCGAGCTCGAAACCGATGAAACGAAAGGTTTATAACACCGATTTACAAAGATTAGTATTATTAAAACAGAACATAGTGATAGAAGAGGAATCGCGCTATCGAGAGCGCAAATTACTAATGCTTGAGAAAAAATTTGAAGAGGAGTGTACGAACCGGAGATTACACGAACAAGCACTTTTAGTTCCCGAAATGTTTGAACAATTAGTTCACAACCTAGACTAATAAATAAATTATTGGGCTACTGCTGGGGGTATAATCCCTAATAATAACCATAAACTGACAAAGAAAGTGATAATTACTTTTTAATTTTATAAGAACTGGATAGGCCTATATATACAGTACATTCGTGGGGACTTCGCGCAGCACGAGACTGTATATGTACAAGTTTGGTTTAATTTCATTCAATGAGTGGCCCACTTATTTATGTTTTTATCAAAAGTCTGAAACTGCCGGTACCAACTTACAGACCGTCTCATTTTTAAGAACTTCAGATCCTTTTTAAACTTATGAAAGGACTATGCATAAGTAACAAAGGTTGGTTTCATTTCAGTAATGAACTACGTGTCTCGCCCTACAGTAGTTATAAGTTGTTCGAAATAAATATTAATTTTAATGTCAATTTTTTTCAATTTTAAATAATTAATGATGTTACAGAAATTAATGAATCTTCCCCTGCAAACATTTTACGTTAATTACGCTACTGTAATCTAACGTTAGACTAAGTCTGTTTTAGGTTAGAAAAATAAAGTTATAAAAATAACTTAGAACAAACGTTTTCTAACGTCTTATAATCGTTTAAAAACTACATGTCCATAATCAACTAAACCCAAACGTTAAACAGACGTTCAATTTTATCATCGATTTTTAACGTTATTTTGAAACGTCTGATATTGGTTAAATTTAATCATGTACAAAAATGACTAAACCCAAACATTAAACAAACGTTGAAATTTAACATCGATTTTTAATGTTAATTACATTTAATCGTCGTCGTCGTCGTTAATGTCCTCCAGGGCGACACACTTGTCACACTAATTTATGGTTGACTATGTTCTACGCATCTCCTTAGACCATCTTAATAAAGATGGGGTGTTGGTAACACCTCCTGCTGGCACAAGAAGTAGAGGAAATCCACCAAAGTACCTTACTGATCTAGACTTTGCTGATAGATAGATAGATAGATAGATAGGTCTCTTTTATTTGCAAACTTATAAGTATGAATAAACAATACATTACAAGGCAGTGCACACCATAAAGTGATTACTGATGATTGAGCAAATAAGCGTCAAAATAAGCGCTGTTAATAACAGGCCAGTATGTACATTGTACAGTATTACTCAGTATTACCTCACACAACATTATATATATAATCGCGACTAGTAATAAGGTAGACCTAGCGTATTTCTAATTTATAATAATATTATTAGTAATACTGTATGTATCTAACTAACTATGTAACTAACCAATTACCACCGGCTGCCACAGCACAAAGAAAGGAGTATGTATTGATGCGATTAAACGTAATGGATTTTGATTATGATTATGTAATTTCATCTCTGGCGTAGGTTGAAAGAAAGAATTTACGGAGCTTGGACTTAAATGATGTGTACATATTTGTTTGCCGTTTTAGGCAAACATGATAGGCTGTTGTGGCCGTAATTATTTTTGGAAGTAGGTATTTTTAATTTGAATGTTCGTTTGTTTAGTTTTGGTTCAGAGTCCGAAATAAATGGTAGTCTTAAATGGATAAAGGGCAGTGACATGTTATAAATATATCTAAAGAAGAACAGCAAACTGAAGTAATCTCTGTAGGCCGACAGTATTGGAATTTTAGCTTTTTTACGGAGCTCAGTTCCCGATGCCTCTCTAGTGCCTTTCCCGAAAATTGTACGTAACGCCATATTTTGGATTTTTTCGAGATTATAAAGTGTCTTTTTGTATCCGTGTAAATCATGAAACGAGGTTAGTAATAGACAGCAGTAATGATGATGTGGAAGCACAAAGGGTTTATAAATTTTGATTTTTGTTGTTGTTGGTAGTTGGCCTTTTATTTTCCTTAGACAGGATAAACTAACAGCCATTTTTATGTATCGATTTATTATTTAAAATATGTATCGATTTTAGTTTTTTGTTTTCTGTTTGTTAAATAGCTTAGAATTAGTTTAATCGCTGTTGAGTGAAATCCCATATTTGATAATTTTGCTAGTAATAGATCATGATCAATTGAATTGAACGCCTTACTTAGGTCTAAGAAAGCGGCTGCAATGTATTTCTTGCTGTCTAGCTGATTTCTCCACTGTTCAGTTAGAAAAACGACGGCATCTTGGGTGGAATAGCCAGCTCTGAATCCGAACTGTCGCAGGAACAGTAATTTATTTTGTTTTAGAAATATTTGCGTCTGATGACTTAGGGGTACTGTCAGAATCACTAGAGATAGCCCAACAGCCGCCCATGTGAAGTTTCCCAGGATTCCCATTCCCAGCGAAATTGGCCCATTCACTATCATTAGGCAACTTTTGTATTTTCGACCATCTTCCCAAAAAGTCTGGGAAACTTCACATGGGGGGTATTTTGGTATTCACGTGCTGCGCGAAGTCCTCTTTTTTGAGGGGGGATGGTCTGTTGATCAGTCGGTCGGACGTTGAGTGAGACAGTGGATGGGTGGGAAGGGAAAGTGGGTGGGTGGGTTAAGATGGGAATGTGGGTGGATGGGAATGTGGGAAGGTGGATGGGAATGTAGGATGATGGGAATGTCGGGAGATGGATGGGAATGTGGGATGGTGGCCTGGTAGGAAGATGGGAATGTTCATGGGATTGTAGGAAGGTGGGAAGGTTGATGGGAATGTGGGAAGATGTGAATAACAATATATATTGTTTGGATAGAAAAGCCCATTGCTGTAACATGCTCCTTTCCCTCAATTGGTAGGTAAAAACAACGTTTATTGTTTTGTTTAGAAAAGCCTGCCTCTGTAACCTGCTCCTTTCCCTCTTTTGGTAGGTAAAAATGACGTCATTCCCATCTTCCCACATTCCGATCACGCTACATTCCCATCTTCCTACATTCCATCTTCCTACATTCCCACCCACATTCCCATCCACCTTCCCATATTCCCATCTTCCTACATTCCTACCCACCTTCCCACATTCCCATCTTCCAACATTCCCATCCACCTTCCCATATTCCCATCTTCCTACATTCCCACCTTCCCACATTCCCACCCACCTTCCCATCTTCCTACATTCCCACCCAACTTCTGAATCTGATTAACTCACTTAGAAGGCCATGCTCCCACGTATAACCTGATATATTTAACGTTTTAAAACCTTGAGATATTTAACGTTTTAAAACCACCTATATGCCAGTTTTGCACAGACCGCATGATAAAGAAATTTTTTTTAAAACAACCTATATAATACATTTTACTATCATAAATAAGGTAAGCCCCGGAAACGTTGATATAAAATCGTTGTTTATTATGATAGGGGGAGATTTGATTTGGATTGATGTAAGTGAAAGTGCAGACTATTAATGTAAATTTTTTATAATCGAACCGATTTCTTTTCTCCTTAGATTTCCTAGTCTTCTAATTCGTGCATCCGAGTCGTTCTCTTCTTCTTCCTGATCGTCGTCTGACGAAGATTCATCAGATGAAGAATCCTCTGGTAGATCATCATGGCAATAGAGAGCAACATTGTGCAGAACAAAGCACGCCACTATCACTTTCGGAACTAACTCCGTTTCCAGTCGGACTGTCCCTCCGATGAGAGGGAACCTCTTCTTAACCATTCCAAAAACCCGCTCTATGACGACTCTTTCTGAGGCAAAAAGCTTATTGTAAGCCTTTTCCTCCGGTGTCTCGGGAGTCCTATATGGGGTCATTAGCCAAGGAGTAATACCATACCCTGAGTCACCTAGGAGGAGGGCGTTGTTCTGCTTCTTCATGGTTGCTGGTATATGGGTGTTTCTCAAGATCCTCGAATCATGGACGCTACCAGGACAATTAGCATCAACGCTTGTAAATCGACTGTTAACATCGCAGGTCACTTGGACGTTGAAGGAGTGGATATTCTTCCTGTTGATAAACTCCTCTGGGTGAAGACGACGTGGGCGTGAAATAATTTTTATATGGGTGCAATCAATTGCACCGACAGCCATTGGGAACTTTTTCTCCGCTTGCCATGCCTGCCTAGCATGGCGAATCTCTGCTGGTGAAGTCGGGAATTTTACCCAGTGATGGGCCTTTTCAACAATTTTATCCACTACATTGTGGAAACTTCGGCTGACACTCAGCTGAGAAATTCCAACATTTTCAGCGACGCCAAGCTGGAAGCCGGGATCAGCCAAATGGCGGAGGCAAACTTCCATCTTCTTCTTATTTGTAATGTGATCTCCACGTGTCTCTTCAGAATCAGGACTAAGGAAGTAATTTGATATCCAATTGACGGATTCCTCTTGAAACCGATATAGACGTTTATATTCATGGACGGTTGTAACGCGTCGGGCATGATATCTTCTATTATTATTATTGGGTATTATTAAGTACATTATTACGAAAAAATATTCATGGAAAATAATATCCAATCTTTGTCACATTAAATTCTGTTTAATACAAGCTCCAGTTAAAATTGTTTGGTTTTTCTGTATTGTAATGTCAAAATTGAACCACTTAAAATTGATATGCAACAACAACATGATAATAAAAGATAAGAATGAATGATTGACGACGATGCCTTAAGGGCCATTCACACTACTGGATACGAATGAGTCAGGCGGATCGACAAAATCTTTTCATTTATTATTTTATATATCCTATACGCCCGAGTTATTCACATGGATGAAATATCCTATGGCATTGACGTACTGTAATTAATTAATTTGTTATATTATATACAGTATATCATTGTTTTTTAATGAGATTACGCGTAACATGGAAATCGCAAATAATTAGTAACAATAATTAATCAGTTGGCATTACTGTAGCCCGGGTCACAATTTTTTGAGATTTTATAAATAATTATTTTTTGGATTATTTCATGCGTAAATGTTCCCAAAACATTTTCTAAATTTTTTGCCAATAAAAAATATATGTTCTAGAACATTAGCTATAAATAGCTAATTTCAGCAAATAGTGGTTATACATTAAACAAGCCCAGAATTGTGTTTTTGATAATTGCTGCTTGAAAACCCGCCCTATGGGCTTGGTTTTATTTTGAAAAACCTGTAAGAACCCGTTCATGATAATTAACCTATTTGTGGAGACTATATTTAAGTAGACTACGATTTACGGAAAAAAATATTACGGTACCGGCACGACTTATTAAAAGTATGGAAAGTATTTACAGTATTGAAAAATAATTAAGCTACAAAATTCCAGAAAAAGTACCATAAAGTAATGAACATCTAGATGGATTGGGTATAGCTAAGAAGTCAACCAAAAAATAAGCCTGGAGTCTGTATTAATTGATATTTAAGTTTCACAGATGTCATAAAAGGTAACAACACACTCTCCTTTAAAGGCACAAGTAAGCTCATGTTCATACTAGAGAAACAGCTAGTACGTACTTGTGAAGGCTAGTACGAACTAACTTTCTGAATATCAAACGCAAGTAATTAATAGGTTGTAGTTACTAGGAAGTAACTACTACCTAGTAATTACTTGTTAGTAGAAAGACTTTGCTTTTCTGAATACGTTTGCGCAGTCTGTATTATATTACATTATAAAATAATAATTACATTATAAATATACATTATGGTACAGGCATAGTGTGTATGCCTGTACCATAGTAGTGTAACTAGTGTAATAATAATAAACTAGTGTAATGATAGTGTAATAACTATCGAAACACCTTGCATTATTTACTGTAAGCCTATATTAAAATTTTCTGCTTAGATTCTGCCATCTAACAGACGGTGGGCCTCCCGGCCAAGGAACTCCTGAAGGCATTGTTTAAGGTTCATTCTGACCTTTTCCCGATCTGTATCCTACGTCTGCCCCAGTTGTTCAGTGACAACACTAAGCATGCCAAACTCCTTTACATGGGATGTGAAGCAGTGCATGCGGGCGACAGAGAAGGTAGCTGCAAACTCATTCTCACCTATGTGGATGTCTGGATCGAATGTGAATGGAGCTCCACGAGAATGGACTGCCCCGATGGCCAGTTTAAGGCCTCCTCGCTTCTTGCCTTCTTCATTCCTGAACATTATTAATTCATCTGAAGGGAATCCGCGAGATGAAGGAATGTCTCTGTTAAAATACCCATCAATGATGGCAACTTGACCACTCTTTCCACTGATAACCAGTGTGCCAACAGGGTGGATACCGCTTGCACATCCTCCAGACTTTAAAACCAGTGTGCCAACAGGGTGGATACTGCTTGCACATCCTCCAGAATTTAAGACCATGTATACGGAAGGCGAGTGTTTTAGGACGTCCCACAAAGAGGTATGTTGGCTAAATCCACCTTGATCGATAGGCGTGACCCTTTCGACGATGACGTTTGAATGTCTGACAAATCCAATGACAACATGGCGAGTAGGGGGGTCGGTTCCTGAACAGTTCAATGTACTCCTCATGGTCAAGGTCTTTTCTGAATACGAACCCCTAGTAGTTACTACAATTTCACTAGTAAGTACTAACAACTAGTTATTCTGAATACCAGCCAATATGTAATAAATAAGAAGTTAATAAATTAAATGATTAGATTACATGCTAGGTAATATTCCATGTTCACCATGCTTACCTCATCACATTTCTATTACAAATTGTTACACTTGGAAATGGAATTCCAAGTTCACCAGGCACATTTGTCCGCACTGATGTAAGTTTCTCCTCATTCAAATATTTCGTAATAACTTCCAAAGTTTGGATGGCGCACATAGCGATGCATCCTATAAATGCAATCAGCCACAATATCCTAAAACAATGTGTGGATGTGAGAATAAGTTAATACCCTAAAATGTTTAATATGTAACCTTTCCAGTAATACAAAATTAATTATAATTATTATCAATTATCCAGGCAATGTCCCTGCGCTTTGTTGATTCACAAATTGCTAAATATTGCAATATAATTAATTAAATATCTATTAAATTTAAGTAATATAAAGTAAATTATTTGTGCACGATTAAACGTACATTGTTGCACAGCTACATAACATAACGCTACGCTACGTTTTAAACGCTTGTAGTTCAAGAATGAAAGCAAAATTAAAAATTGTGGCTCACCCACGAAGGAGGGTGGTGAAACTATCTCTGTTTCAAATTTCAAGCAATCTCATTAAGATTTGTAAACAAATTTGTGGGGGGGGGGGGGGGCGTCAAGTCACTGCAATTCAACACTGGAAATATATTCCAGTGTTATTATATATTCATTATATAAATAATATAGTGTAATATGTTTCAATGCAGGCACACCATAGAAACAAATGCCACCCCCAATCTCTCTGTCAGCCACTCAAAGTCTAAGATCAGCGATGTTCTCAAGATCAGTATTATTCTTCTAATAATACAAGTTTGTGGACAGGTTGTTCCTTCCAACATTAGCAGTGACCATCTAGCTGCTAGCTTTAAGCAGCAGGGTTGCAGGGTAGAGCTGAGATTTCAAGATGAGACGCCACCATAATTATAGAGCACTTCATACCGTATGTATTCCATAACCATCTTGTTATCATGCATAACATTATGGGGGCTATTGTGTCTTCTTGAAGGGCACCCACCCCACAAAACTTAAAAAACAATTATTGTCTCTCCCTGAAGTAGATACGATTGCAATTTATGCGTTGAAGAGGAACGAATTTTTTGTACTAGAATAATTTTTTTAAAAACATTTTAGGTAGTTTTTATTTAATATATAAGTGCTCGTAATGTCATCCACAAAGTCGGCAGTAGGAGTATGATATCTGCTTTTTCTACATTCCTGTAGTGTGATCAGTAGTTCCTGTTAGTTTCTTCCTCTGGATTGCTTTCTTCCATTGCCTTCGTTTCTTTACGTTTGCATCATGCTTTTTGAATTTTTCTAAATGATAAATTTAGAAAAAGGTCTTCACATGAAGGAATGGCATGGCATCTATGTCATCTGTACAAAAGTAACTAGTTTCTCGGGGGCTGCTGCATACTAGGCAGCATTGACTGAATGTGGCAGTCTCGCTGGTGGTGACTGATTTAATTGTTATGGTATGGTCCATTGTTTATTTTTCATTGATGAAAGTTTATATATTAAAAGTTTATTTACCAACAAAGTCGTATCTTCCTGAATGCATTTGTTCCAAACTAAAACATATTATCTACACCATGTCCTGGAATATAGTGCCGTTATTGAGGTACCTGGACCCCCCCCCCCCCCCCCCCCAAATTTGAAACATAGTTAGTTTCACCTCCCTCCTCCTTGCTGGTCGAGCCAGAATTTTTACTTTTGCTTTCATTCTTTAGCTACAAGCGTTTGAAAATGGTGTGTCTGTCAGTATTGCGCCAGTTAAACCGCAGTTATTCTTCAACCTTATCGCAATTTATTGATATTTGCGAACAGCGGGCCATGCAAGGATTTCAAATATGTACCACAATCTGAATTTCGTCGTAAAATAGCTGAGATATGAGTGTTCAAATATTGCATGATTTAGCATCTGTGCGAGGCTATTTTATTCTATTTAATTAATAATCCATATTCTAGAACACTTTGTTTATGTACGAATTAGAATGCCCATATCTCTGATGTTTTAAGACGAAATTCAGATTGCGATACATATTTGGAATCCGTGCATGGTCATCTTTCCGTCAATATCAACAAATCGCTGTAAGGATGAAGAATAACTGCGGTGTAACTGGCGCAATATCGACGGAGACACCTTTTTTTGCACCTTCTTTAGCTTGTAGCTAAAGAATGAAAGCAAAATAAAAATTATAGTTCACCCAGCAAGGAGGAGGGATGTGAAACTATCTCTGTTTCAAATTTTATGCAATCTCATTAAGATTTGGGAAAAAAATTTGGGGGGGGGGGTTCAGGTACCTGAATAACGACCAAATAAATAAATAACCAAATGAATAACGAATATATTCCAGGACATGGTGTATATGAATGCCTTACGCCATCGAAAGCTCTTATTGCTAACAATCTCATCATTGGCTATAATAATCTAACTAGAACTTTTCCCAGGGTCTGCACAGATCTTCCCTTCGCTGTGACAAACCATCAGGTGACGTTGCTGGAGTCATGCACTTTTTTCTACATATTATTGAAATAAGTTATCCACATCATGGAAAATTGTGATGTTAATTTTGCGGTTTGTTTGCCACAGTATCTTCTTGTCTCTGCTTTCATAATTACATCCAAATTCGCAAAATATTGGAGTTTTCAATGCATACTAATGCAAATGAAGAAATGAAGAACAAGTAAATTAAATTATTATGAACTGGTATTTTGACATTATAATTATTGTGGACACAGAAGAAGAATATCTGCAGTGGAATGGATTGTTGAGTTTCTCCAAATAAAACGAAAATAACAATCCACATCATGAAACATCATGGTCAAACATTTGTAGTAAAAGTGAATCAAATGAGTATCATGTGGAAAGCTGTCCAATTGGATGTTTTTTTACATTTATTTCAGCAACATATTTACTCATTAAATTATATATCACATTATATATATTTAATTTATATATCATTAAATAAATTAAATATCACTCACTATATATATCATTAAAAAAATTAAAATCACTATGAGTTTGATGATTTCAGGTAATATTATGAATTAAATTATTCTAAATGCCACTATGATTAAATATGAGGAATGCAGTTCGTACAACCTAACTGGGTCAGATCACAGAATTGTAACTACTGTAGTGTAGAGGTTCGACATTGTTTGAAAACCAGCATGCCCAGGTTAACAAATAAACTACGACTTTACTGGGAGCAAATTGGATCAGGTAATGCAGTAAAAGACGGCTATACACTGTAAAATACAGTATATATATATGTAGCTTGTAATAAATAGTATCTTAAAGTTTGCTTAAACGAAATTTGACTCGGTCTAAGAAGAAATACTTTACAAAAACTACATTAATTATGGGGGTAAAGCTAAGCCATCAGCTACACACCTATACCTACTTGTAGGCAGGTTAGTAAAGAAGCAGGTTATAGAGGTGGGTTGAAAGTAACCAAAACAATAAACGAGAGTTAGAAATATTGTAAAAAACACAATTTAGCCAGTAAGTCAGTAGAATAGGCCTACCGGCATATAGTACATGCATGCGTAGGCGTAGGTGTAGTCGTAGCGTTTACCCCCATTAATTACCTGATTCCAATTAAGCGTTCCTTATTCAAAATGTGCCAGATACCATGTAAAGTAGTTGAAGAGGCCCATTGTGTAGTCACAAGTTTTGGCTTCATAACAAAGTCGTGGATTTTTGTTCTTTTGTGCACAGGTTCCTTTGGCAGAATGTGCTCATTTAATTCTTGCTGAATCTTCAGGAATGTAACTCGTTTTTTAAAACTCTCAGAAAATTTAATATCTTCCAGTCCACTCGGACTCACAGTATTTGATCGATGTCCCATTATTATCAACTCTCTATCATTCTTTCTGTGCTCAACTTTCGCTTTGTTGTTGAGTATATTAAGAGACATTACAGATGTAAATAATCAATCAATTTAATTTAAAAATAGTCAATTTATAAGATTCAGTTTTTAATATTCAAATATATTTATTTTATATTTATTATATCAATAATTTTGATTTTTAATTTTTTACTTTGTCGGTATAATATTAGTCCTTTACTTTTACATTTACTTTTTCTCGGGTTATTGTTTATTTCTAGTGTGGTATAGTATAATTATATTGTGCTCATTCATTTTTTTATTGTAAAAGTTAATATTTATGCTGACAATAATACAATGTTGTTTACTGTAAAATCAATCATTTTATTTAGTTTTCTTTTATTAAAAATGTAATAATTTGTCATTATTATATAATCATACTGGTAAATTTATTATAGCTTGTAATACGCATTTTTATGCTTTAATTGGTAATTTATAAGATTATAATTATACACTATGACCAGAAATATAGTGTGATTTTCTGATGACATGGAACAATTCCCCCCCCCCCCCCCCCCCCCACCAATTTTTCTACTTATTTATAATTTGAAGCACAACTAGATCGACTAACTTCAATGTTACCATGAAGCCGGAATTTTCGAATTTGCCTGTAAATGTTTATTTTTTATAAGCGTTTTAAAAAAGTGTCTTGTGCGAAGCTGCAAAACTTGGTATTCTTCACATTATCACATTAGCCCACATCATTACATCATTAGAAAGCTTGTGTTAAGGATTCCAAATAGAAACACCTGAGATATAGGTGTTCAAAGATTGCAATAATTATCGTTTTCTGTAGGACATTTATTATATTTAATAAATGCACAAAATTTTAGAATGGAGAATTCTAGGATTAAGTTTATGTTTATTTTTTTTTTTTATTAAGATTAGGATTAATTTTAGAAGGATTATTTATTTTATTTCATATCACTCTTTTCAATGTAACGTGTTGCAGTTGATTCTTGTTTCATCTGTAGTGACCCATTATTTCTTTCGTTGACAAGCCATTATTTCCACGGCGGCTGTTGCACTAGACCTGTGGAAGCAGTGATCTGTGTACTTTGCGCGGTTTGGTAGAGACAACACATGAGTAACATCCTTTCCAACAGCATACAGGGTGTTTATGCCCATTGCTTGAATGACAAACTTTGACTTCCATGTTTCGGAATAGTAGGCCCTTTGATCAAACAACCTTTGAACATGTGGTCCCAAACCTCAGCCTAGAAACTTGAAATTATACGATTTCAAAAGGGCTGTTTTCCAAACTTTCTTTGAAGTAGAGCATACAACAAACTGTACCTAGACCAAATTGTGGAGGATTTCAATTCTTCAATTTTAAACTAATAATAATCTCCAGGAGATTGCGTGCATGCATAACTTAATAATTAATCATATAAATTCATGTGAACCTGCTTACTCTTATCTGGAATTACTACTAGGATCGGCATGCTGCATTGCAGCTGCACTTTTAGGAATGCTGTGCCGGCTTGTCAACAAAATTGCACCGCCACAACTCCCTATCACCCATGACATTTGCTAGATCATCCGCATCTTTAAGGCCAGTGTCTTTTAAGATGCGTCTCAAGAAAGTCATGGGCTGTCCACCATGCTTATTTACTCCATGAGGCTGCCAAAGTACAAGATTATGCACTGGGTGGTCCTCACGGCGAAAGCAATGTCCTGCAAAGTGGAGGCGATTTATCTGGAATAGTACCAGCAACAATGTCATCAATGCTACGAGAATAAGAATAATCGATTTTATATGACAGGAGTGGAAAATAAGTTCAACAACAATTTAATAAAAAAAATAACCTTCAGCAAACGACTATTCTTGCAAATTTGAACACCTCTCAGCTGTTTCTCAACGAAATTCAGACATTGTTACATATTTGGAATACTTGCAATACAAGCTTTCTAGTGATATAATAAAACACGACTTATGTGAAGAATGGCGGTGATACGAAAGGTGCAATTTCGCAGCTCGCAATTTTTAAACCATTTACAGCCAAATTCGTAAATTCCGGCTTCATGGTAACATTGATGGTGAGTTGAAGTGGTTGTGTTTCAAATTTCAAGCAATATGACAATGATATGTACAGTGGCTTGGTGTATTGGTTGTCATATAGCTACAATATAATTCTGGTGAAAATCGGCAATAGCATATATTTCTTTGACTGTATTATTGATACTTCCTGTTTGTCAAAAATATTGTCACCTCCATTCCCCCTTATACACGATACAAATTTACAAATAAATTGGCTATGGTTTAAAAATTACTTTTGTTCAGAGGACTTTTGTCACTGTGTCAAAGAATCAAAAACTTCCGATAACGAACATAAGTATTGTCATCCTTAAAAGTATTGTGGAGACTTTATTTATA
>JAUCBJ010008643.1:0-59407 GCA_032718475.1 Nemertoderma westbladi | reverse complement strand
TGTTGCATACTGGTGTAGGCTAACTACTGCCTGGATATTATACTGCCACAATATTTCAATTATTTGTCTTTTGATTAGTACCTGTAACATCTGCAATTCCGTAATGGTAAAAATTACAACGTCAATTATTATCAGTAGGATGGAATTCGTTCCAAATAATTAACTAATCATATTTCTAAATTACAATTTGTAACATCTGTTTTAAATATATTCATGACGTAAGTACGCATTAAGACTGGATTACATTTGTTTCGGCTGATTGCAACCCTAATATTTTGTAAACTACAATAATCTCTGGAATGTTCACAATAACTATTTCCAAGACTGCTACAATCAGATACAAGTTTTCTGTTTAACATATTCGGTTCTGTTCCAAAAAATGATGGTTGTTACACAAGACTACTAAAGCTAGCGGCCCGCCGTAAAGCAAGTAGTAAGGGACAGTACGAGTCAAGTCAAACCTTTTTGTTCTGTTTGATAAATAAGTTGAAAATACTGTATTCCACTCAATGTTTTTTGTTGGTTTGTGGGGTGTAAGACTTTGTTTACCTGTTTTTTTGATAAATTCGTGTGAGGGTAGTCCCGGTGGTGTACGAGATATTTTCTAGACAACTTCAAACTATAATTATTATGTTGTAGTCATCTAATGAATTATAAATTGTGATTATCGAAGATAGAGAGCAGTTAGCGAAATGATTATTTTATTCTATCGGATAGAGTAGTCGGAATCTCAGAGAGGAGTCGAGGTGTCAATTGATTAATAATAATAGCTGTTTTCATGAATTCAATTCAATAGCGCCCACGAAGTAATAAGACGAATTAACTACGAGCTTAGGTCCCCTTTAAGCTAATTTAGGTCCACTCAGTCCGAATATAGGACTCTTAAATCGTTTTTATGCTCGCTGATTTCTTTTCTGGTGTTATCCTATTTGACTCAGTCTAGTATGTCTATATATTTGTCTTGTCTGTCCATATGTCTGTCAAGACAGACCAACGTACATAGAGACAGACATACAGACGTTCGAGATTCTGTCAAACATTAAAATTGACATCAGAAATGAAACCAGTAAAAAGGAAAACCCCATATCGGAAATTTTGCTAAAACAATTAATGAATTTCTAATATTTTCTTCGAAAACGTGCTATTTTTTGGTTTTTAAGTGCAATTAAGTGACCCCCATACAATGACAAGGCTGACAAGACATACATAGGCTCCTATATCAATAGCTGCTACCCTAAGATTTGCTCCCAGTTATTTAACTGGTACTCATTTTATCGACCCCAGTTGATGAAAGGCTGAGTGGACCTGGCGGGGCTGAACCTACAACCAATTCTTTGCAGGCCCGGCGCTCAACCAACTGAGCTACCCCGCCGTTTACTGTCATTTACTTGTCATACACTGACACAAAAACAATATTAAATTTTATTGTATATGTGTAACATCCATAGATTGTATAAATTATAAGTAATTAAACAGGACTAAGGATGATCCAACTCTATAGCAAATGGAGCGGAAAAAATAAATTCGCCACCAGCGGGGATCGAACCCGCGTCTCCCGATAAACGTTCAGGTATGCTAACCACTACACCACGGAGGTGGTGTAGTGGCTAGCATACAACTACACCACGGAGGTGGTGTAGTGGTTAGCATACCTGAACGTTTATCGGGAGACGCGGGTTCGATCCCCGCTGGTGGTGAATTCATTTTTTCCGCTCCATTTGCTATAGAGTTGGATCATCCTTAGTCCTGTTGAATTACTTATAATATTAAATTTTATTAGGTTCCAGGTGTATCTCGATACTACTCCGCCCTTCTGGAAATTTTTTATAAAATTCCATGATGTAGAACCAGAGTAATGGGCACACAACGTGTTAATAGTAAAATGTATTGAGTTTGCATGGGTTACTATCTCCTGTGTCTGTATTGAAGTTACCCTGGGGTACACCTCCTATGACTCTATGGAGTTACTTGGGGTACAATCTCCTGTGCCTGTATGGAGTTAGCTACTATGTGTCTGTATTGAGTTAACCTGGGGTACATCTATGACTGTATGGAGTTACTTGGGATACTATCTCCTGTGTCTGTATGGAGTTAACTACTATATACTGTGTCTGTAGGGCCTATTGAGTTAACCTGGGGTACATCTCCTATGACTGTATGGAGTTACCTGGGGTACATCTACTGTGTCTGTATGGAGTTACTTGGGGTACATCTCCTATGACTACGGAGTTACTTGGGGTACATCTACTGTGTCTGTATGGAGTTAGCCTGGGGTACATCTCCTGTGTCTGTATGGAGTTAGCCTGGGGTACATCTCCTGTGTCTGTATGGAGTTACCTGGGGTACATCTCCTGTGTCGGTATGGAGTTACTTGGGATACAATCTCCTGTGCCTGTATGGAGTTAGCTACTATGTGTCTGTATTGAGTTAACCTGGGGTACATCTATGACGTGTATGGAGTTACTTGGGATACTATCTCCTGTGTCTGTATGGAGTTAACTACTATATACTGTGTCTGTAGGGCCTATTGAGTTAACCTGGGGTACATCTCCTATGACTGTATGGAGTTACCTGGGGTACATCTACTGTGTCTGTATGGAGTTACTTGGGGTACATCTCCTATGACTACGGAGTTACTTGGGGTACATCTACTGTGTCTGTATGGAGTTAGCCTGGGGTACATCTCCTGTGTCTGTATGGAGTTAGCCTGGGGTACATCTCCTGTGTCTGTATGGAGTTACCTGGGGTACATCTCCTGTGTCGGTATGGAGTTACTTGGGGTACATCGCCTGTGTCTGTATGGAGTTACCTGGGGTACATCTCTTGTGTCTGTATGGTGTTAGCCTGGGGTACATCTCCTGTGTCTGTATGGAGTTACCTGGGGTACATCTCCTGTGTCTGTATGGAGTTAGCCTGGGGTACATCTACAGTGATTGTATGGAGTTACTTGGGGTACATCTCCTGTGTCTGTATAGAGTTAGCCTGGGGTACATCTCCTGTGTCTGTATGGAGTTACCTGGGGTACATCTCCTGTGTCTGTATGGAGTTACCTGGGGTACATCTCCTGTGTCTGTATGGAGTTACCTGGGGTACATCTCCTGTGTCTGTATGGAGTTACCTGGGGTACATCTCCTGTGTCGGTATGGAGTTACTTGGGGTACATCGCCTGTGTCTGTATGGAGTTACCTGGGGTACATCTCTTGTGTCTGTATGGTGTTAGCCTGGGGTACATCTCCTGTGTCTGTATGGAGTTACCTGGGGTACATCTCCTGTGTCTGTATGGAGTTAGCCTGGGGTACATCTACAGTGATTGTATGGAGTTACTTGGGGTACATCTCCTGTGTCTGTATGGAGTTAGCCTGGGGTACATCTCCTGTGTCTGTATGGAGTTACCTGGGGTACATCTCCTGTGTCTGTATGGAGTTACCTGGGGTACATCTCCTGTGTCTGTATGGAGTTACCTGGGGTACATCTCCTGTGTCTGTATGGAGTTACCTGGGGTACATCTCCTGTGTCTGTATGGAGTTACCTGGGGTACATCTCCTGTGTCTGTATGGAGTTACCTGGGGTACATCTCCTGTGTCTGTATGGAGTTACCTGGGGTACATCTCCTGTGTCTGTATGGAGTTACCTGGGGTACATCTCCTGTGTCTGTATGGAGTTACCTGGGGTACATCTCCTGTGTCTGTATGGAGTTACCTGGGGTACATCTCCTGTGTCTGTATGGAGTTACCTGGGGTACATCTCCTATGTCTGTATGGAGTTAGCCTGGGGTACATCTCCTGTGTCTGTGTGGAGTTACCTGGGGTACATCTCCTTGTCTGTATGGAGTTAGCCTGGGGTACATCTAATGTGTCTGTATGGAGTTACTTGGGGTATATCTCCTGTGTCTGTATGGAGTTAGCCTGGGGTACATCTCCTGTGTCTGTATGGAGTTACCTGGGGTACATCTCCTGTGTCTGGTCTGTATGGAGTTAGCCTGGGGTACAACTATATAGTGTGTCTGTATGGAGTTACCTGGGGTACATCTACTGTGTCTGTATGGAGTTACTTGGGGTACTATATACTGTGTCTGTATGGAGTTACTTGGGGGTGCATCTACATGTGTCTGTATGGATGTATGGATAAAAATATTGCTGCGAAATTTAGTAGGATTTCGTTTGAACCGCTCTGCTTCAAATTTGTGAGCAAATTTAATTCCAAAACTAAAACATCACTCTCGAATAATAACCCCAATAAAAAAATGAATTTGTCATCTTCTTGTTTATTATTAAACAAATATTCAGCGATAAAAGAGTATTCAATATCCATCATAATCAATTATTACACCAAATCATTGGGTAGAACAAGTTGTACATAATAAATAATCGTTACAAAATAATAAACATGAAACACGCGGCACAATTTATTTTCACATCAAATCGGTGGGTTTTAAAGCATTTCACTGCGTATCTGTAACTGCAAACCTATTGGGCGTATTGGTTTCATTGAAGTGGGCAGCTGCGGTGGTTCCAGTTGTTTCTGGAAGGCTGCGATATCGAAGGAGGACCTTCGATCTAAACTCCTCGATTGCACCTTGGTGAAAATCAACGGCGCGATTTGAGATTCCGGGGGGTAGGCCGACGGTAGAGAGTGCATCGAGGCTCGACGTTGTCCTAGAGACCGATAGAAGGGAGAAGAGCTCAGCGCTAATTGGTTATTGTCCGAGAGAACGGGAGGAATTTCGTCGGTGGCGGTTCCGTTGGTGGCCGCGGATTCGGAACTGCTGTGGAAGGTTCCGACCCCGGTCGGAGACGAACCGACACCGAGTAGCAGCGGGGGTCCGTCCGACTCCACGCTGATACTGCGACCGGCGCGGTTCGCTCGATCCGGTTCCGACTCCGGTATGATCCGGTTCCGAACCGAATCCGGTACGTTCCGGGTCCAAACCGACTCAGGTACGATCCGGTGCCGAACCAACTCCGACTCAGGTACGTTCCGGTGCCGAACCGACTCCGACTCAGGTACGTTCTGTTTCCGGTTCGAATCCGACTCGTTGACAACATCACGTGATTCCCAGTACGAATACCCTTCCTTTCCCGCCACTGGCACTACTCCATCCACGAAATCGTCCACCCGGAGCATCTCAATATTTTTCTTTTCTCGACCGAAAGCTTCGGACTCTCTATAATACTCCATTTCGAAGTCGGTCACATCGCAATCCCGGACGGAATTACATCCCTCTCGTTCCGCCACCTCATTAGCCCCGCCGTTCCACAGCGTTCCCCTCAACTCCATGACCAACCTCTCAAGCCTCCGATTAACTTTCTTCACGGCCCCGTACCGACGCTCCATGGCGCTCCTCTTCTCCTCCCAGACCGCCTCCCCATCCCGCAACCTCGCTCGCAACCCCTCGGCTGCCTCCTCCCGAAGCCTCCCGGCCTCCTCCAGCTGCGCGGCGGCCCCCTTCCAGTGCTCGGCGTGCGCCACCGACTCCTGACAGCCTCGTCGCATCGCCTCCAACTCGCACTGACAGGAACTCGCAAACAGCTCCCGTTCCGCGTCCCGCAACCCCTCCCGTGGACTAGACAACGCCTCCCGATAACGAGAGTTAGCCTCGCAAACTAAACCCAAGTTTGCCGTCAGTTTCTCCACGCGCTCCTTGAGTTCCTTAACCTGGTCGGCTTCCTTTACGAGACGATCATTGTCCCGCATCGCCTCGAAGTGCCGATGTTCCAACTCCTCCCACTGCCGGCGAGTGTCCCCCAACTCTAGTTCCACCCCCGATAGTTCGGTCTGCAACTCGCTGACTCGGTTCTCCAATCGTGCGTTCGCTTCCAGGAGATCCAAGGCAGGGATAATAGAGAGAGCTTCCGGTCGCGCGTCTATCTGATACGATGTTACTGGCTGTACAGATATAGGCAGTAACACTTTCGGTTCTGACGATGACATAACTTCCGGTTGTTTCCCCGCCCCCTTCACTTCCGATGTGAGCCGAGCGAGCTCGACGGCGAGTCGGGTGACCTCGCTCTCGAGCTGTGCGACTATCCGCGTCTCGGTGCGGTTCGCCTCGAGGGCGACCCGCTGCCGGGAGCCCAGACGGCGCGCATGCAACAGCCGCGCGTGTGCTGCGCACTCGCGACTCCGGTTGCGCTCGTACAGCAGCTGGTTGTACATGAGTTGGAGGCGGGTGCGGAGGAGGCATACCTCGTCGGGGGGCGGCGTGCCACCGAAGTGCGTGAGATCCGCGGCGTTGGACAACGGGACAGTTATCTCATCCTCGGGCGCGTCTCCGAATCGGAGGTAGCGATCAAGGGTCTCCAACGGCGACGGCTTCCTATTGGTAGACGAGTTGCCAGGGGGGCGTCTGGATTCCGCGGAGGACTCGTTGAATAAATTAGTGAGTTCATCCTCCTCCTGGAAGGTGGCGCTGTCTATCGACTCTACTGGGATCGGGAGGGTCTGTAACAACATCGCGTGGAATGGGGACGCCGCGCTGCTGCACTGCACTGCTGAGTCGCGAGTAGCAACTGGGTCGTCGGTATCCATAGTGACGGAGGCACAGGTATCCGTGGCAACGTGGTCCCCGGTACCCTTGGCAACAGTTTCCGCGACGACCAACTCACAATGGGGCGGGGCGGGTTGGTTACACGACTCCTTTATGGCTTGGAGCCGCGGGGCGGTTTTAGTAAAGCATACGGGAGACCGGGTCGGGGCCGGACTAAAGGACTGCGTGGGTGGGACTCGGGGGCTGCTGTGCCGGGGCGAGTCACGGTTGCTACGGGAATCACCAAGGAAATCGCTGTTGTTATGAGACTCTAAGTTAACTTGGTTAATTTGGATTGAGTCTAGGTACGTCTGGTTACTATGGGTACTGATGTAAGATGCGTTGCTAGGGTAATCCTGGTTGCTGGTATGATAATCCATGCTTGTGTTGCTGTTCAGCTCTTCTACTTCCTTATCTTCCTACAAATAAAATAAAGCAGAGTTAGAGAGTCACATAAAGTTAGAGAGTCACATAAAGTTAGAGAGTCACATAAAGTTAGAGAGTCACATAAGGTTAGAGAGTCACATAAAGTTAGAGAGTCACATAAAGTTAGAGAGTCACATAAAGTTAGAGAGTCACATAAAGTTAGAGAGTCCCATTAAGTTAGAGAGTCACTTAAAGTTAGAGAGTCACATAAAGTTAGAGACTCACATAAAGTTAGAGAGTCACATAAAGTTAGAGAAATTTGGGAGTTGAGTGGCGCACCTTATAGGTGATATGAGTGACCCTTATAGGTAATAGCCAAGAGATTACTGGACCTTCGGGTTCCTGCATATGGTGTTATAGGTAGCAGCCAAGAGAGAAGTGGGTCTTCGGGATCCCTGCCTCTGGTGTTAATATAGGTAATTAGCCAAGAGACAAGTGGGCCTTAGGGATCCCTACATATTGTATTAGACGTAAAAGCAAATATTGAATTATTGTAAATATTAATTCATCACAGTAGAATTAGATACAATAATTAGTGCAACTGGTGGGGTTGCTAAGATACTAACTCGGTTCTCAGATTCCGGACTTCCCTTCTCACTGAGTAGTTCTACGACTTCCTTCAGCTGATTGGCTACCACTTGGCGTCCGGCATCCTGATTGGCTGGGATTCTCGTCGCATCCATGACGTCACCGCTTCCCTTTACGCTGCTCTGCGACGAGGATAGACCCGAACTACCGCCGACACTGTGGACGACGGCGCGTATTGCGGAGGACGGCCGTTGAGGGGCGGTGCTGTGTCTGCGAATAACAATAATAATTATAGACCAACAAGAAATTAAAAAGCAAAGCAAAAAAACAGATGGTCGAGGCCGGATTAGATCCAGTGGCAGGATCCTAGTGCATTTTATGCTGCCTATTTTATGCAGATTAGACGAATGTTTTATAGGTTATAGTTGTTGGTCGTATCTAAAAATTGAAAACTTTAAGAGCGAGAAGAAATGTAAATGAAAGTTTAACAACAATCAAAAAGTTTATAGAGTGGCAGCAATGCGGATTATGCAGTTTGATTGTCAAAAAGTATTGCAATTGGTTCACAAGTTGGTTTTACGTTTACGTATTATATTATTCTGTGAAATATGGTGAAAAATTTATTACAGATATTTATTATATACTTTTGGAAGAAGTTGTATACCATATAATCTCCCTTACCTACTTGCATCTAACTAACTGCTTTACCTTGTATACCATATAATCTCCCTTACCTCCTATACTTGAATTCTAACTAACAGCTTTACCTAGTTCGTGGCTGCAGGGGCTTTGTGGAGTAATCGAAGACAACAGCATCGGGGTTGTTATTGCGGGGGGTTGAGGGTACGGATCGACTGGGGCGGTTGATCGGAGCAGGATTCGGTAACGGATTCGTATCGATTGGAGCCAAGGAGTAGTTGCCACCTCGAAACGCACCGATACAAGTCAAACTGGAAATAAAGTAAATCAGCAGAGCTAAAGCACTAACTAAAATACCGGTTAAATTTATTTACGAATTAATCAATTCAGAAATGTATTATATGGGGATAGTGTTTAAACGGGATTCCTATCCCGAAAAACCGGGATCCCGGCGAAAAATCCAATCCCGACTTTTTTGGAACGGGATCCCGAAGTATAAATTCAGTAAATTTGTCGAATATCAGATAAATAGTTCCAGCAGAACGGAAATGTTTGGATTATATCGAATTTTTATCATCCAGTAATCAATTGTAAGATAATTTTGATATAACTTGATCTCTACTAATATTTCAGAAGTGTAAAATAAAGTGAGTGTTACCCAAAACCCGCAGCATACTCTAATATAATGGAACTTAATCCAAAATTGCAACCCCGATCCCAAAAAACAGGATCCCGAGAGTGTTAATCCCGGTCCCGATCCCGGAAATCCCGAAAGTCTGATCCCGTTTAAACAGTAAAAGGGAATAATGATAATTTACAGGCTCGGTGGGCCTACCCAACATCCCGATTAACCATCCCGTTCGACACGCATCAGCTGTTCGAGCTATAGGAGTTTGAGTACTACTCGGGATCGATCGAATGTGACTTATACGACTTTACCATCGCCATCGTATCCTGTTTACTGTAAGCACTACCCTATAATACAACACACGTCTACGAGTACAACATGTAAGGGACATTCACTAACCGCAACCGGTACTGTTTCGATACCCTTACGAAATTTATTACACTATCTAGTTTTTGCTACTTTTATTTATTGTTCTAGAATATGTTAGCTATTTGTTTAAAAAAAATAAGCGTTTCCTAGAACAAATTTATTCTTTTGGAACATTTTTAAAGATTACAATACAAATTATTGAATATTTCTAATAAAATAAATTACATTGTTGTTGGCAAAACAAAATATAATTTAAAAAAATATTAGCTACTAGTGTTTAAACGGGATCAGACTTTTCGGGATTTCCGGGATCGGGATTGCATTTTTCGCCGGGATCTCGGTTTTTCGGGATCGGGATCTCGTTTAGACATTATACTATCTACCATGTCTCCAAAAAGTAACTGTTTGATGTAAAACATCAGTTAGTAAAGAAAAAAAATATATTTATAATTTTTAAAAATAGCTACTTTTTTAAAATATTCTTTTATGACAATTATATTTCTTTATTACAACAAAGCGTTGTGTGTTAAAATGAATTATTAAAAGTTATTAAATTAAAAATAAATATATATTAAAAGTTATATAAATCAGCCTGAATGGGGGTCGTCCCCATGTCGGAGTTCCGCTATAATTATAATTTGCAGTTGAGGTGAGCGGCTAGTTGTAGTGGTGTTGGTGTTAGATTTAGATTTCCTAATGACTGACAATCAAGATAGTGTGAATATTCCTCCGCAGGTTGACCACAGAGACGACAGATACAACCTGTGACCGGCCTCCAACATTTATTGGTGCGGCAGATCTTATGATGGAAAGCGTTAGATAGGAACTGCGCCGCAAAGCGGCGTCTCTTTCCTTGCAAATTGACCAATGATATTTCGGCATCCTTTGGGTTGTCAACAGCGTGGAGGATCCCAGTTGTTGACGCATATTTGGATAGGCAATATAATAATATTCTTTTATAAATATTATTATTAATTCATTTTTAAAAATATTTGTTCTAGAACAAATAAAAAAACAAAAAAAAACAAATAAAAAGCTAACATATTCTATCTAGAACATTACAAAAAAGAAGCAAAAACTAAACAGTATAAAAAATTGGCATAGGTAAGGTACTCGTATCGAAACATTACCCCACAATCTACTGGATTTACGAACATAGACGTAAGGAACATTCACTAACCTTCTGTACCGTTCCGCGCCCTCCATACTGGCGGGGGAACCCCGACTGGATGTCACCCCGGGTGTATTCCGTTCCCACGTTCCCAACGACAGTTCCGACTGGGTGGGTGAGTACTGGTAGTAGTAGACGGAGGGGGTCCACTGTGTCTCCAAGTAGGGACTCCGTAGAAGACCCCCTGTAGTCGAGGTGGTTGAGGCAACCAACCCTCCTGACGCGGACCTCCCCGGCATCGGTGAGCCGGACTGCAGCTGACCGGCACTCCGGTTGGACCAGTACTATTATGATACAAGAAAGAAGAAAAACTTATTTATAAATTATAACAAAAAATCTAATTTTTTTTCACGTAATCGACCACATTGATTCCAAAAAAAACAGGTTACAATTTCTGAAAATAAAGCATAACAAAGGAGATGCATTTTAAGTCAAAAATATATATTTTGACTCTGTTCGCTAAGATGCTTTTTAAATATTACAATTCAATATATTCCACCCAAAATTTACCTTAAACTTTATTTACATATTTGCTTTTAGGAGCAGTATGCATTTCTAACTGTGGACTGCCGCACATGTACCTAAAATATACCAAAGTATAGCAACATTAGAGGGTGCCGTTTTTAATAAATAGTACAAATTAAATTATAAACAGTTTTCAGAAAAAAATTACTGGGAAATAGAAATATAAAATAAAAACTAAAGCCTACAGTATTGAGAAATACACATTTCTGATTGTAATAAAAACCATCTTTACAAGGTATATATTCACTAGAATAAGAGCCATAATTCGAATCAATACCGCCCGATGTGATAAAGAATACTGTCAGGATTTCACTTTTCGGTCGAAATTTTATTGAAATTTTTTAATTTGTAGTTTTTTAAAAGTGATTTATACTTCGCTCATTTCTTATAACCCTCACATTACTAATTAGTAGGGGTGAGCCGGATATCCGCCCGGGCCTGAATTCCGGCCGGATTTTGAGAAAAAAATCCGGTTCCGGCTCCGGCCGGATTTCAATTTTTTGGCCGGATTTCAATTTCAACGAACTGTTGGCAAAATTTACAATTAATGTAAATTTTCGAAAAAAAAACATGAAAATTAATTTTATTTTAAATTCAAACAAATTTAAACATAACCAAATCCAATGGAATACAATACAATTATTTTCATTGTTTGTATTATATTCATTCATTAATATTATGAATATGATAAAGTCTAAAGAAGAGCTATCATTTTACGATTATCTATACTTGCTGAGCTGACTGACTACTTTTAGCCAATAATATTTGTATTTGGTTGGGCTCAGCCTCACTAACACATTAAATATACATAATAGTACATTTGTACTCATATTCTAATTATAACTATAGTCAATAATTATTATAGTGTCCCAGAGCGCAAGCGTTAATGTTTGGTCTAGGTAGGATTGTTATAAATTGAGATTAAGCCGAATGACCAGTTTATATATTCGACAATTCGACAGGCAATTTAGAAACTCTAGTAAATCCAATTTAACTCAGAGAGTATAAAAAAACTACAGCTAGTATTTCTTCGTTCTATTTTTCTATTTGCAATTTATTATCAAATCAATCCATTATATCAAATATCAAATCGTCGAAGGTTATGGTACAAAAATATTAGTTTCTCTCCACGATCCGGAAGTAGACGAGAGCGTTTCTCATCAAATACATTACCAGCCTCTACAAATATTCGCGCGGAATAAATACGCGGAATAAATAAGACGCTGGTGATACTAAATATATGTACAGTATTTGTAAATTAGGAAATGATCCCTTATTTGTAGCCAACCAACGCATAACGCTTTTCTCATCCCGTTTAGTTGGGATAATTGAGATACACTTACTAATCTACTTCTGAATTCTTATTAAAGTTAAAGTCCTTATCATGACGTTGCTGATAATGATCCAGCACGTTATCTATCGACGCAGGACCTAACACCCAAAGGACCAAATGACGTGGTACCCTCACTGAAATATTGACTATAAAGTTATCACTCCTGACTGTCCGACATATATTCAATCAGATATTTTAGATAACACAATTACACCGGTAGGCATGATATACCGGTTACTACAACTGTACCAGTAGACTTTTCTGCACTACCGGTCCGGACAGATTACCCTATTTCTACAATCAGCTACAGTTCAGGTATCTCACTTACTTAAAGGCCTCTGGTGATCCTAACACTCACTCCCTCCAGTTCAGGTATCTCACTTACTTAAAGGCCTCTGGTGATCCTAACACTCACTCCCTCCAGTTCTGTTCATGCATAAAGGTACCATATTCCTTGTACCATATAGCTGATTCAAGGAAAAAAAAGTGGTGATATATAAATAAAATCCGGCATGGCTGGAATGCCGGCCTGATTTTTTTTACAAATCCGGCTCCGGCTTGGCCGGTTTGAAAATAGTCAATCCGGCACATCCCTACTAATTAGTTTATTGTTTTGGTTACATTCAAACCTTCTGGTATACTTCACATCGGAACCTTATTCCAGTAGAAAAGGTAAAATCTGTTTGTTCTCTTCTGCCAAAACCGCCATGGCAATGTAACACAGTGAAGATTATAATGTAATAGAAAGAACAAAAGACATACTTACCATGGACACACGTTGGTGACCATACGCTAAGTCGTCCCTAGTGGAAGAAGCATCTAATGACACCTTGGCGCATTCTAGAACAATATCCTGACTGCTATGTTTCTTCCATTGTGACTTATCTAATTCCAGATCACAACTGTATTCTAAAAGTCAAAAGAAAATGAAGGCGTCAATTTGAAAGGGGGAACACATAACCTATAAGTAAATGGAGGGATATTTGAATTGCTCTTTTGTGTAGAGCAGAAAGACCTTTAAAGACCTCTGTGGAGACCTCTAAAACAATCACTGACTTTATATTGTAAAATGTAAAAAAAGTAAACTTTCTTCGGATGCTAGGCCAGGGATTACGCAGACAACTTATTTACAGTGCGGTCCCCCCAGAACTTTACTCCCCAGAAGAAACTATAGTACTCATTTAGCTACCACTTAAGGATGCAAGGTAGAGATGCGCCCTGGCTGGTCCCTTCAAAGCATTCGTGCCGAAACAAAAACTATCCTATGGCCCATGAGGATCGAACCCACGATGCAATTTGTAAGGTTAGTTTGAGTTAGTTTGAACTCCTATTATACAATTTATTTGATATTTGGTTTGTTAGAATTTTCTTTGGGTACCGACCGGACCGGCACAGCTTAACAATGTCGGCATTGATGACCAGGTGGGACCAGATAAGCAAATATTATTATTATAGAAATTTGTCACTCTTATTTACTCATTTGCAGTCCTACCTTTAATAATAATTGTATACATTATGATGCAGCTGCAGTATTGTTAATATTGTCTCCTTTAATTCTAATATTATTAATTTCAATACTATTTCCAGAAAATTACAACTATAGAAAAGATAAAATTTCAAGTCAACAATTTGAGATTCGCACTATTTGAAGAAACTTTCACTTCACTATTTCGTAGCTCGAATTAATAATAAAAAGTACTTATTTTATATTTTCAACGTATTTCTAAATCAAAATGTGATCATTAAAAAAATGCCATACTAAGATGTCCTATTACATTGAAAATGAACAGTTTTATGCGCCTCTTGTCTCCTTTAACCCACCTATTAGTTTTGGATGCAACCGGCATCTCTCCAACATAGGTTTTATTGACTTGGCGAACTGGTATGCCATCTCGGTTCGTCTAGAATGGTCGTAGGAGGCCGCCAGGGTGTAATCTCTACGTAGCAACGCCAGCATGTTGCATGGATACATGCCGTAGAGACGACTAAATAAACAGAACGCCGAGATCTGAAAGGTAGAAGCGGAAGAGTTGATGTAACCAAACGGAAACATCGTGGTTCACTCGATATAGTACGTCACTTCCGGTCGGAAGAGAGCTGATGTAACCAAACGGAAACATCGTGGTTCACTCGATATAGTACGTCACTTCCGGTCGGAAGAGTTGATGTAACCAAACGGAAACATCGTGGTTCACTCGATATAGTACGTCACTTCCGGTCGGAAGAGAGCTGATGTAACCAAACGGAAACATCGTGGTTCACTCGATATAGTACGTCACTTCCGGTCGGAAGAGTTGATGTAACCAAACGGAAATATCGTGGTTCACTCGATATAGTACGTCACTTCCGGTCGGAAGAGAGCTGATGTAACCAAACGGAAACATCGTGGTTCACTCGATAAAGTACGTCACTTCCGGTCGGAAGAGAGCTGATGTAACCAAACGGAAACATCGTGGTTCACTCGATATAGTACGTCACTTCCAGTCGGAAGAGAGCTGATGTAACCAAACGGAAATATCGTGGTTCACTCGATATAGTACGTCACTTCCGGTCGGAAGAGAGCTGATGGTAACCAAACGGAAAGAGAGCTGATGTAACCAAACGGAAATATCGTGGTTCACTCGATATAGTACGTCACTTCCGGTCGGAAGAGAGCTGATGTAACCAAACGGAAATATCGTGGTTCACTCGATATAGTACATCACTTCCGGTCGGAAGAGTTGATGTAACCAAACGGAAACATCGTGGTTCACTCGATATAGCACGTCACATCCGGTCGGAAGAGTTGATGTAACCAAACGGAAACATCATGGTTCACTCGATATAGTACGTCACTTCCGGTCGGAAGAGTTGATGTAACCAAACGGAAACATCATGGTTCACTCGATATAGTACGTCACTTCCGGTCGGAAGAGTTGATGTAACCAAACGGAAACATCGTGGTTCACTCGATATAGTACGTCACTTCCGGTCGGAAGAGTTGATGTAACCAAACGGAAACATCGTGGTTCACTCGATATAGTACGTCACTTCCGGTCGGAAGAGTTGATGTAACCAAACGGAAACATCGTGGTTCACTCGATATAGTACGTCACTTCCGGTCGGAAGAGAGCTGATGTAACCAAACGAAAATATCGTGGTTCACTCGATATAGTACCACTTCCGGTCGGAAGAGAGTTGATGTAACCAAACGGAAACATCGTGGTTCACTCGATATAGCACGTCACTTCCGGTCGGAAGAGTTGATGTAACCAAACGGAAACATCATGGTTCACTCGATATAGTACGTCACTTCCGGTCGGAAGAGTTGATGTAACCAAACGGAAACATCGTGGTTCACTCGATATAGTACGTCACTTCCGGTCGGAAGAGTTGATGTAACCAAACGGAAACATCGTGGTTCACTCGATATAGTACGTCACTTCCGGTCGGAAGAGTTGATGTAACCAAACGGAAACATCGTGGTTCACTCGATATAGTACGTCACTTCCGGTCGGAAGAGTTGATGTAACCAAACGGAAACATCGTGGTTCACTCGATATAGTACGTCACTTCCGGTCGGAAGAGTTGATGTAACCAAACGGAAACATCGTGGTTCACTCGATATAGTACGTCAATTCCGGTCGGAAGAGTTGATGTAACCAAACGGAAACATCGTGGTTCACTCGATATAGTACGTCACTTCCGGTCGGTAGAGTTGATGTAACCAAACGGAAATATCGTGGTTCACTCGATATAGTACCACTTCCGGTCGGAAGAGAGTTGATGTAACCAAACGGAAACATCGTAGTTCACTCGATATAGTACGTCACTTCCGGTCGGAAGAGCTGATGTAACCAAACGGAAACATCGTGGTTCACTCGATATAGTACGTCACTTCCGGTCGGAAGAGTTGATGTAACCAAACGGAAATATCGTGGTTCACTCGTTATAGCACGTCACATCCGGTCGGGAGTAGAGTTGATGTAACCAAACGGAAACATCGTGGTTCACTCGATATAGTACATCACTTCCGGTCGGAAGAGTTGATGTAACCAAACGGAAATATCGTGGTTCAGACGGAAACATCGTGGTTCACTCGATATAGTACATCACTTCCGGTCGGAAGAGTTGATGTAACCAAACGGAAATATCGTGGTTCACTCGTTATAGTACGTCACTTCCGGTCGGGAGTAGAGTTGATGTAACCAAACGGAAACATCGTGGTTCACTCGATATAATACGTCACTTCCGGTCGGAAGAGTTGATATAACCAAGCGGAAATATCGTGGTTCACTCGTTATAGTACGTCACTTCCGGTCGGAAGAGCTGACATCACTTCCGGTCGGAAGAGCTGATGTAACCAAACGGAAATATCGTAGTTTACTCGATATAGTACGTCACTTACGGTCGGGAGTAGAGTTGATGTAACCAAACGGAAACATCGTGGTTCACTCGATATAATACGTCACTTCCGGTCGGAAGAGTTGATATAACCAAGCGGAAATATCGTGGTTCACTCGTTATAGTACGTCACTTCCGGTCGGAAGAGCTGACATCACTTCCGGTCGGAAGAGTTGATGTAACCAAACGGAAATATCGAGGTTTACTCGATATAGTACGTCACTTCCGGTCGGAAGAGATGACATCACTTCCGGCCGGAAGAGCTGTTGTAAACCAAACCGAAACATCGTGGTTCACTCGATATAGTACGTCACTTCCGGTCGGAAGAGTTGATGTAACCAAACGGGAATATCGTGGTTCACTCGATATAGTACGTCACTTCCGGTCGGAAGAGCTGATGTAACCAAACGGTAATATCGTGGTTTACTCGATATAGTACGTCACTTCCGGTCGGAAGAGAGCTGATGTAACCAAACGGAAATATCGTGGTTCACTCGATATAGTACGTCACTTCCGGTCGGAAGAGATGACGTCACTGCCGGCCGGAAGAGCTGATGTAAACCAAACCGATACATCATGGTTCACTCGAAATAGTATGTCACTTCCGGTCGGAAGAGAGCTGATGTAACCGAACGGAAACATCGTGGTTCACTCGATATAGTACGTCACTTCCGGTCGGAAGAGATGACGTCACTTCCGGCCGGAAGAGCTGATGTAAACCAAACCGATACATCATGGTTCACTCGAAATAGTATGTCACTTCCGGTCGGAAGAGAGCTGATGTAACCGAACGGAAACATCGTGGTTCACTCGATATAGTACGTCACTTCCGGTCGGAAGAGATGACGTCACTTCCGGCCGGAAGAGCTGATGTAAACCAAACCGATACATCATGGTTCACTCGAAATAGTATGTCACTTCCGGTCGGAAGAGAGCTGATGTAACCGAACGGAAACATCGTGGTTCACTCGATATAGTACATCACTTCCGGTCGGAAGAGATGACGTCACTTCCGGCCGGAAGAGCTGATGTAAACTAAACCGAAAATCATGGATCACTCGATATAGTACGTCACTTCCGGTCGGAAGAGAGCTGATGTAACCGAACGGAAACATCGTGGTTCACTCGATATAGTACGTCACTTCCGGTCGGAAAAGCTGACGTTTTTTCCGGTCGGAAGAGCTGGTGTAACCGAACGGAAACATCGTGGTTCTCTCGATATAGTACGTCACTTCCGGCCAGAAGAGTTGATCTAACTTCCGGTTATATCTCTATTATAGGAAACGATCGGGGCCGCGGCTTAAATTTTTCTAGCGAAGAAATTATTAGTGTTTAAACGGGATAAGACTTTTCGGGATTTCCGGGATTGGGACCGGGATTATCATTCTAGGAAATCCCGATTTTCGGGACAGGGATTGAAATTTTTAATACAATTATATATTGATGTATTAGTATAAAACGCATTATTGGCAAAATTATATCACATTATTTCACATTGCTGAAATATTAGTGAGATGAAATTATATAAAATGTATTTACAATTGAATACTGGATGGTTTACTGACATCCACTAATTCGACAATTCAATACGGTCATAACAGTTCTGTCCTGGAGTAGCTATTCATCGGATATTAAAGAAATATATTTCAGTATTTATACATCGGGATCCCGTTCCAAAAAAGTCGGGATCGGGACCGGGATCGCATTTTTTGCCGGGATCCCGATTAAACACGAGAAGAAATATAAAATTTATCGCATTTTCCCCACAACACCCTCAGTATTTAAAATAGATTTAGAAATAAATCTCATCTGATTATTTTAATATTTTATTAAATTACTATTGAAAATAAATTATTTAAAAAAATATTGTATTAATGAACCCGTTTCGTCTCCGAGCAAGACTTCCACACCCGGTTGATACCCAATCGATAATTAAAGAAGAAATAAAAGTATTCAGACAACAAACTGCCGTCTATTAAATTTAAATAAAGTTACTGGAGATTTAATATCCTATAATTTTAAAGGTAAATTTATTTTATTATTAAATAATAAACTCAGCTCAGTTGACCTTCATTGCAACATAAAGTTTTTATGTTGGTAAATACAGTAAGTTTATTTCATCGCTTGCGACCCTAAAGTATATATCCCCTAGAGTTGAAACAGAGACTTGTCACTGATCTCTGGATTCTCCGGACGGTTTTTTGGTCTCCGGATAGGTCTCTGGTTCCCGGGTATTGAAAACAGACATTTTACCCAGAGATCAGTGATTTTACAAATTAGAAATAGATATTTAAAAATAGATCCTCTACAACAAAAAATGTGAAATGAAGATAATTTTTCACAAATTTTTTACAAGTAAATAACCAAATTAATATTAATTAAGCCCCCCAAACTGTACGTGCTCTTATTTTCTTACAATGGGTAAAAGGGTTGAAATGGGTTGGATTTACTTTACTGTAATTGAACCATAGAAAAATAGTTTTAAGGCCGTATGTACCTGTTTGTGCTATAGGGGAGTAATCAAATTGTAAGTAGAAAAATAAGCAAAGTCTCTGATCTCCGGCTCTGGTCTCCGGTATTTTTCCAAATAATTCCCTGGGTAGGGCTCTGGTTTACCGGGATTAAGAAAAACAGGTCTCTGTTTCAACTCTAAATCCCCTAAGCAACTCGCCTGTACGTGCAGCAGTAGGACGTCGGATACGGTAGAAGGGCGGTGTTTCGGATGGGAGTCCCAGCGGACTAGCCTTGCGAATACCTCGTATATATCGACGAGTTGCGAGGGCTTGAGGGCGGGGACGATAGGTAACAAGGAGGCGAGAACCAGTACGCCGCAAACCATAAACACACAATCGTCGACTACAAAAGAAACAGATGGAACTGGAGACTATCGTTCTAGAAAACTTACCGAGTAGATTTACCTAATTAGTATAGAATTATAACGCGGGGACATCAACTTTATTAAATGTTTACATTTCTAATTGTTAAAAATTTACATTTTCATATTTGTTATTTCCAATTTTATTGTTATTTAAATATTTTAAAACTAAATTATCAGAGGAAAACAAACAATATGAATTCGCGATCTACCAACCTTCCTTTAACTGCTTTATAAGAGCGACGAAACATGGATTCTTTATGATGTCGGAGATCCAGGGCGGTTGTTTGTAAACTAATTGGCCCAGAACTTGTAGAGCCATCCGTTTCCTCTCCAACTGCAGCTGTTTGTCCGGGATAGAAGTCTAGAAGAATTCAATGGAATATAAAACGTTAAATAAGCGATCGAACTGTAACTTAGGTTGAGATGAACGAAACCAAAACAATTATACGAAACATAAGCGAAACTTTTGTCGAATTCTGAAAAATTTCGCCAATTTTACGATATATTTAATTATCTATCTATATTTATAAATAGAGTTAATTAGAAAAGGTTTGGAACTAACATTAAATATAATCTACTACGCAGCGAAAAGTATTCGTATTAATGTAAATACATCCTACAGAGCTGTACTGCTGTAAGGTACCGGTATCAACCTGCATAAGGAGACTCACTAACCTTCATACATTCAGTCAGCTTTTCAAACACCTGTAAATGTATTGGCGACTTAATCGCAGACAACAAGTCGAGGAATCTAAGAGACTTTGTAGCAATATATCGTTCCAGAATCATGGAGATAATTGTCCCTATAAAAATACAATTTTCATATAATATGTGGACTGGATACAAAGACAAGTGGAGGCATTACGCATATGTAACATTGTGGGTCAACAACTGTTAAAATAAACGGGAATTTCATTAATAGGCCTAGTCAGAATAAAATAATTAATAATCGAATCGACCAAGTCAAGCACCCACAGGCAGACCGGTGTAACAGGCTGATATAACTCCCCGCCAAATTTGACTCCTCAGTCTTCTCAGCCTAGGCTGAGAACACTTTCAGTTTTCTCTCTAAATTTCTTAATTAACGGAAAGGAGCAGGTTACAGTGGTGGGCTTTTCTAACCAAAACAATAAACGATAACTCAATAAACATAGGATACAGTTTTATTTTTGTAATAGGCCTATACGAAAATAACACTTAGGGGAGTCATCTCAGACTCGGCCTAAGGGCAAAGGGAGTCATCTCAGCCTAAGGTAAGGGGAGTGTTCTCAGCCTGGGCTGAGATGAGACTGGGAGATGACTGGGGGGCGGGGGGGAGTCTTCTCAGAATTGTACACTCTGACTGCTGACACTGGGTACGTTACACTTACAGTGTACAGACTTACAACACAATATTTCCTGAGGATGGACTGTCGTTACACGTGGCCGAGACTCTAACTGTCTAAGCTCTGACTGTCTGATACTCTGCAAGCCGCTAGGCCAGTAGGCCTACCCTTGCTGCCTTGACAGCTTGAGACTGCTGGACTGAGACAACAGGACAAGACATGGCTGCATGGAGATGGACTGGACTGCTTCTGCTGGACATTCAAATATCCCAGCATCCGGCTGTCCGGTAGGCAGCACAGCGCTGTGCAGCAGTGCAGTAGGCTGGCAGAGTGGCTGGCTGGTAGCGGTGGCGGTAGGTCTTCTACCAGTCTACCCAACCCGCCTACCCTGCTCTGCTGCTACCGGTGCCTTTCTGACTTCTGGACTTGGGTAAGGTTTAAGGTATGGCGCTGAAATAGGCCCCTACCGTATCTCCCGATATGTCGAGCTGTCGAGTGCGACAGAAAGGGTAAACTACTGAAATACCGGACTACCACAGTACCGGTAACTGCTGTCTGAACTGACTACTGGACTACCGATAGCGGTACTGCAGTACTGGACTAACCTGGTTCTCTGCCAGTTGATGTACAACCAGAATGAATATTCTCTATAAGCATTCGCTTAATTTCTCTAACCAACTGAGGTTCATTTGACTCCAGGAAATCTACAAGCAACTTTTCACTTTGCGAAGACATCCTTCAGTCCTTCAGTTCTTTTTGATCTTGATTCTACTGTCTGACCGATCTGTCAGGATCCCAGATCCAGCTACAGAACAGACAGACAGAGCTATCCCTGCTGCCCTGTCTGATCTCTCCACTCTCTGTCAGTCTGTCTCTGTTTATGCAGGAGCCAGTACTGCTGTAGTCCTTGACTAGGCCGGCGCGTTGTTGATAGGCAGGGCAGATAGCTGGATAGGCCTCCTACCAGCTTACCTACGGTACTGTCCTGGTCCTACTAACTGCTGAACTGTCTTACAGTCTTACATCTTACCGCAGTGCTGCAGTGTGGCTGCCCCAGGTTGGAATTTATGTAGAGTTTGCTCAACATGTGTGGCGCGGATTAAGGATCCTGGCGCGTAGTGACAGGGGCGTGTTGCGCGGATTAAGGATCCTGGCGCGTAGTGACAGGGGCGTGTGGCGCGGATTAAGGATCCTGGCGCGTAGTGACAGGGGCGTGTGGCGCGCATTGAGGATCCTGGCGGTCCTGGCGCGAATATGGCAGTGTGGATGTAGCGTTAGGTTAGGACAGTACAGTAGGAGGTAGCGTAGCAGTGCACTGGCAACACATCCCACTCTATAGGCAGATAGGTGACAGGTCTATTTGAAATTATTCCATAGGTTTAAAAAGATTGAAAAAGTCCGCTCGCTTCTCTCGCGTTTATACTGTAAGCCTACCAGCCTACTCTTAGCACTGTCTGGCTGTGGACAAATGGAAACGGACAGATTGCGCATGACCATTAAAAACATGACTTGTTTCAAAAGTTTTTCAATTGTCAGATTCTTCAAACCAATAAGACCATGACAGCCTGCATGATTCAGCAGAATTCCCATGCTCGTTACGCTCGCCAGCTCGCAATTTAAAGACATCTGCATTTCTGTACCCTATTTGAAAACAGTCGGTTTGCCTACTTTAAATCAGTAAATGCTGAAATGTTAAAATTTTCGTGCTCGCTACGCTCGCATCTTGATCACATCTGCATTTAAAAACAGTCAGTTGACGTTGACCTACTACTACTACAACTACAGCACTATCTGACTATTACTGTCAGACTGTATATATGTTAACATAATTGTAAAATTTCCTTGCTCGCTACGCTCGCATTTTAATGTTAAAATACTGTAGGGCTACAGCATTATAAACTGATAAATTATTACAATTAAGCAATTACAGAATTACTGCAAAATTTCATAGTCAACTGTTGGCTTGGCGCGCATTAGATATCATGGCTGGCGCGATTTTCGTTTAACCAGAATGCGTGTGGCGCGCTTTTTGTCAGTATTCCATATAGGTCTGCCAGGCTGTGGGAGGCTATTCCTGTATTCCTGAAGCCTATTGCAGTATTGCAGTACACCATGTCCTGTGTCCTGGAATATAGTGTCGTTATTCAGGTACCTGCCCCCCCCCCCCCCCCCAAATTTTTCTACAAATCTTAATGAGATTGCATGAAATGTGAAACAGAGATAATTTCACCTCCCTCCTCTTTGCTGGGTGAGCCAGAATTTTTATTTTCGCTTTCAGTCTTTAGCTTCAAGCGTTTGAAAAAGGTGTCTCCGTCGATATTGCACCAGTTACACCACAGTTATTCTTCAACCTTATATTGATTTGTTGGTATTGTTAGAAAGCTGTCCATGCAAGGATTCCAAATATGAAACACAATCTGAATTTCGTCGTAAAATAGCTGAGATATGAGCGTTTGAAATTTGCTTGGTTTTACATCTGCGTGAGGCTATTTTATTCTATTTAATAAATACCCAAAATTCTGGAACATTATATTTATTTCACGTGTAGCTACAGTATGCAATAGTAATACAAAGTAAGTTATACTAAGGAAAACAGTTACAGGTGCTTTATCTTGATAGACAGTATCGGCGCTGCTTTTTTTTTCACATTTACCTTTAAGGATTAATGAATTTAAATTATTTATAATGTTAATAAAATATTTCACATATTATTGGGTGGGATCCAATGATCAATCGTTTATTTTTACTTATGAAAATTCAACAATAGTTCCAGTTTTTTACACTGAATTTTCGAAACATATATGATATTAATTTCATGTACGCATTTTTAAAACTATGATAAATTTGTCTTTTAATTGGGAATCGGTTATGCTTGCTGTCACGTATCAGCCGTGAAAATTTATTTCAGCGCTTGAGTTTAATAAATTAATCTGAGTTGATTTAGTCTGTTTCTTACGATTTTGCTAACTTTATTAACACAGGTAGTAGATCTAAAAATCTAAATCGGAAGTCACTAAGACTGTTCAATCTACCTTAATAATTTCTACAAATTTATATTAATATAGCGAACTCATAGACATATGCTTCACACAACCAGCTCGCTTGGTATTAATACCGCTGCCGAGGTATCAGGTATCGCATGGAGTTGAGTACGAGACAAACCCGATAAACTTTAAATCAATGTCTATTCCGAGTTCGATGGCTTCGAAAATAAAGTTCGCTACAGCAAACGTGCTGGTGGTTTCGAAGTTGGGTGCTGCTCCCCACTCTTTGAGTGTGATAGCACTCACTTCTGTCCAGTACATTTTGTACTTCACTCCTCCCCTCTCCTCCCACATGCTTCTTTCCCAACCGCTTATTCGTCCCCCCCCCCCCCCTCCATTCCATAGGCGACGGTTCCCTGCATCCACCCCTGTTAGTTGTACTGGTACTAATTCTTGCCATAGTTTGGGATACTATATTTAACAATTTACAGCACCCCGACAGTTCATGATAAAAAATAATAAGAAAAAATAAGAAGTTCGATGGTAAGTATCCAACGAAGGGAGTGTATTGCTTCAACTGTTGTATAAAGTAGAATCAGATTTTTACAGTAGTTATTATGTCGTAACACAAGATCGTTTGTTATCATATAGGCTCAAATGTTAATTTGAGTGGTTCCTTTTAAATGAGTTTCAAATAATGATTCATAATAAAACCTAAAAACTGCAATCCGCAATTCAGCAAATCAGCGATCCAAATTTATATTTTCTGTGTGAAAGCTGGAGCTGCCACTTGTGCCAAATGCCTGTTGTTGATGAGATGAGAGCCACTAATATTTATTTCTGACGGATTCCTTCGGTTCGTGAAAACCAATTCGTTAACTAAAAATAAAAAGAAATTGGAATTATAATTAAAAGTCAATCTAATAATAATAATTTAATAATAAATAATTTAAAATATTGATTATTTAATTATATTTTACATAATATAAATATATATATTGTTATAAATATTTTATATAATTAATATATATATATATATAAATGTATGTATACTCAATTAGCAGTGAGATTAATACGCCAAAACGTCCCATTATCATTCGGGCTTGTAGGCGCCCCAACCCAACTTATACTGTACATCTTCAGGCTTAAATAGCCGCCCCAACATATACATCTTCGGGCTTGTAGGCGCCCCAACATATACATCTTCGGGCTTGTAGGCGCCCCAACATATACATCTTCGGGCTTGTAGGCGCCCCAACATATACATCTTCGGGCTTGTATAGGCGCCCCAACATATACATCTTCGGGCTTGTATAGGCGCCCCAACATATACATCTTCGGGCGTGTAGCCGCCCCAACATATACATCTTCGGGCTTGTATATGTGCCTCAACATATACACCTTTGGGCTTGTATAGGCGCCCCAACATATACATCTTCGGGCTTGTATAGGCGCCCCAACATATACATCTTCGGGCTTGTATAGGCGCCCCAACATATACTTCTTTGGGCTTGTAGCCGCCCCAACATATACACCTTCGGGCTTGTATATGCGCCCCAACATATACATCTTCGGGCTTGTATAGGTGCCCCAACATATACATCTTCGGGCTTGTATGTATAGGCGCCCCAACATATACATCATTGGGCTTGTATAGGCGCCCCAACATATACATCTTTGGGCTTGTAGCCGCCCCAACATATACATCTTTGGGCATGTATAGGCGCCCCAACATATACATCTTCGGGCTTGTATAGGCGCCCCAACATATACATCTTCGGGCTTGTAGGTGCCCCAACATATACATCTTCGGGCTTGTATAGGCGCCCCAACATATACATCTTCGGGCTTGTATAGGCGCCCCAACATATACATCTTCGGGCTTGTATAGGCGCCCCAACATATACATCTTCGGGCTTGTATAGGCGCCCCAACATATACATCTTCGGGCTTGTAGGCGCCCCAACATATACATCTTCGGGCTTGTATAGGCACCCCAACATATACATCTTCGGGCTTGTATAGGTGCCCCAACATATACATCTTCGGGCTTGTAGGCGCCCCAACATATACATCTTCAGGCTTGTAGGCGCCCCAACATATACATCTTCGGGCTTGTATAGGCGCCCCAACATATACATCTTCGGGCTTGTATAGGCGCCCCAACATATACATCTTCGGGCTTGTAGGCGCCCCAACATATACATCTTCGGGCTTGTAGGCGCCCCAACATATAAATCTTCGGGCTTGTAGGCGCCCCAACATATACATCTTCGGGCTTATAGCCGCCCCAACATATACATCTTCGGGCTTACATAGGCGCCCCAACATATACATCTTTGAGCTTGTAGCCGCCCCAACATATACATCTTCGAGCTTGTAGCCGCCCCAACATATACATCTTCGGGCATGTAGGCGCCCCAACATATACATCTTCGGGCTTGTATAGGCGCCCCAACATATACATCTTCGGGCTTATAGGCGCCCCAACATATACATCCTCGGGCTTGTAGGCGCCCCAACATATACATCTTCGGGCTTGTATAGGCACCCCAACATATACATCTTTGGGCTTGTAGGCGCCCCAACATATACATCTTCGAGCTTGTATATGCGCTCCAACATATACATCTCGGGCTTGTAGGCGCCCCAACATATACATCTTTGGGCTTGTATAGGCGCCCCAACATATACATCTTCGGGCTTACATAGCCGCCCCAACATATACATCTTCGGGCTTGTAGGCGCCCCAACATATACATCTTCGGGCTTGTATAGGCGCCCCAACATATACATCTTTGGGCTTGTAGGCGCCCCACCATATACATCTTCGGGCTTGTATAGGCGCCCCAACATATACATCTTTGGGCTTACATATGCGCCCCAACATATACATCTTCGAGCTTGTAGCCGCCCCAACATATACATCTTTGGGCTTGTAGGCGCCCCACCATATACATCTTCGGGCTTGTATAGGCGCCCCAACATATACATCTTCGGGCTTGTAGGCGACCCAACATATACATCTTCGGGCTTGTAGGCGACCCAACATATACATCTTCGGGCTTGTATAGGCGCCCCAACATATACATCTTCGGGCTTGTATAGGCGCCCCAACATATACATCTTTGGGCTTACATAGGCGCCCCAACATATACATCTTCGAGCTTGTAGCCGCCCCAACATATACATCTTTGGGCTTGTAGGCGCCCCACCATATACATCTTCGGGCTTGTATAGGCGCCCCAACATATACATCTTCGGGCTTGTAGGCGACCCAACATATACATCTTCGGGCTTGTATAGGCGCCCCAACATATACATCTTCGGGCTTGTAGGCGCCCCAACATATACATCTTCGGGCTTGTAGGCGCCCCAACATATACATCTTCGGGCTTGTAATAGGCCCCCCAACATATACATCTTTGAGCTTGTTGGCGCCCCAACATATATGATTATATTATTATTATATATTATATTATTATTTATATTATATATTATATTATTATTTATATTATATATTATATTATTATTTATATTATTATATTAATATAATTATTTTTTATATTAATATAATTTTTTAATATTAATTTAATCAGGCCTCACATGATTTAGTTACCATCGACAAAGCGCGGATCACGCGGATCATTGAGCAATGATTTGTCGGGATTTATTCACCATCGACGAACCATGGGTTGTCGGGATTTATTTACCATCGACATAGCGCTTAACCATTTCGGTTGAAATGGGCTGTCGGGTTTATATACTGTATTTAGGCTGGACAAACATGTGCTGCACAAATAAATTTTGATAAATTAGTTGAAATAATATATTGATATAAAAAATGCTGCCTCTTCCTCCCCTCATAGCAGCCCTGTCCTCCCCAATAAATACTCACACTCTGGATTTATGCAGGAGCATTTAGCCCCACCACCAGTGTTACTACTTGGTTTTACGCACGAACATAACAGAGCCACCAGTAGTGTGTGTTATTATGTGGTTTTACGCAGGAAGATTTAAGCCCCGCCACCATTATACATTACTACTTGGTTTTAATTAATTAATTTATCTATTTAAATTAAATTTAATTTGATATTTTATTTTTAAATGTTAATTTTTTAGTTCTATTCTATAAATATAACTTCATCAATGGAGCTGGTTATAGTAGGCGGTGTACTAAATATAAGTACATATCTCTGTCAAATCGAAGTTTGGCAGAGAACAATTAACTAACTTAAACGTTTAACAGGGTGTTCAGACACTTCCCCCCGGACACTTCCCCCCCGGACAGTTCCCCCCCCCCCCCCCTCTCAAGTAGGACACTTCCCCCCCAGACACTTCCCCCCCGGACACTTCCCCCCCGACTGTTCTTAACTTCGCACATTCTTATTTTTCATTTTGTAAGGTAAACGGTAAATCCCGATTTTACATTTTATATCCAAGTTTTATTTATGGGTTTTATCAATGCAATTACATCGTATTGTTTGCTAATCTTTAAACAATTAATTAGATGACCTATAAATTCCATCCCTCGAATGATATACTGTTTTTATTAACTATAGATTTATAATAATTAATTGTTTTAATTATAGGTATTATTATGTAATAGTCTTCTCCAAATTGTAGCAGATGGAGATGAATATTACTGTTGCAATCAAAATTGTACCTCTCCAGGGTAAAATCGACATGCGTCGGTCGACCTGTATTCTGTGTTCAGCATTATTAATATACATACTACTACTAGGATCGACATGCTGCATTGCAGCTGCATTTTTAAGAATGCTGTGCAGGCTTTTCGACAAACTTGCACCGCCACAACTCCCTATCACCCATGACATTTGCTAGATCATCCGCATCTTCAAGGCCAGTGTCGTTTAGGAAGTGTCTCACGAAAGTCATGGGCTGTCCACCATGCGTATTCACTCCGAGGCTGCCAGAGTACAAGATTATGCACTGGCTGGTCCTCACGGCGAAAGCAATGTCCTACAAAGCGGAGGCGATTTTGTTCTAGTGTCAAGCTTGGGGGAACCAATGAGACACCTCCAATGTTATATAGTGTGTGGTTGGAGATGTGTGCATTGTACTTGACACAATGAACCCGGTGTAGCATTCAATGTGCCATCCAGAGATTTGGTGTCCTCAGCAGTTAGAGCCCAGCATGGACTCCCATAGAGGAGTACTGGAACTACTGCTGCTCTAAATAATCGGACCTTAAGTTTCCGATTAATTCTCGGTGACTTCCAAATCCTGGAAAGCCTATTCAAGGCTGCCCATGCCTTTCCCTTACGTATTCGAAGGTCCTCACCTGACTTCCGGAACCATGATCCCTACTACTACTACTACTGCTAGGATCGGCATGCTGCATTGCAGCTGCATTTTTAAGAATGCTGTGCCGGCTTATTGACAAAATTGGACCGCCACAACTTCCTATCACCTATGACATTTGCTAGATTATCCGCATCTTCAATACCAGTGTCCTTTAAGATGCGTCTCAAGAAAGTTATGGGCTGTCCACCATGCTTATTCGCTCCATGAGGCTGCCAAAGTACAAGATTATGCACTGGTTGGTCCTCACGGCGAAAGCAATGTCCTGCAAAGCGGAGGCGATTTTGTTCTAGTGTCAAGCTTGGGGGAACCAATGAGACACCTCCAATGTTATATAGTGTCTGGTTGGAGATGTGTGCATTGTACTTGACATAATGAACCCGGCGTAGCATTCTTGTGAATGTGCCATCCAGAGGCTCAGTTATCAGATACAGATTAAAATTGAGCGACTGTATCACAAAATCAGGTTTTGAGAAATTTACCCACATCACCAATCAATAAAACAAAGGGGGACAGTACGTGTTCACCCCTTTTAATCTGCACCCCCCCCCCCACCCTTCCCTCCCACCAGTACTTTATAACTATCGATGCCTTCAATAGGCGAAGCCAGGTATGGTTTATAGGAATATAATCAACGCAGTAGGCAGTACTCGTATTCATTATTATAAACGTCGTTGTGCTCGTCCTGTTTTGTATTTAAACATATTTCCTAAACGCAGACTGACGGACGATCTTTATAACTACCGATGCCTTCAATAGGCGAAGCCAGGTATGGTTAATAGGAATATAGTCTACGCAGTACTCGTCTTTATTATATGCCTCGTTGCGCTCGTCGCTCGTCCTGTGTTGTCATAAAATATTTTTCCTAAACGCAGACTGACGATCTTTATACAGTTATAACTATGCGAAGTTTCGAAACTGTGCGAGTAACTGCTGATCATCTATGTGGAGATGTGTGATACAACGCCAACGCATCTTATGCCGATGTAGTAATATGGGTATTGAAATAATATTAAATCAATGTACACTCTTAAAGCTGCAGCGAAAAAATGTAGATAATTTTCTAGGTTACATATGAAATAATAATATTATTTTTAAGAACATTAATTTTACTACTTTGCCAAAATTCAATTAAAAAATAACCGGACGAATATATTGCGGAATAAACTATTTCAGATATAAGCCTACAACAGTCATTATATCTTCTGTAACCTGAGATAGTAAGTAATATAGAGTCAATACGAATTGAAATACAGGCAGTGTATGGTTGGAGTTATGTCTGTGTTGCTATAGCAATACTACTGGCTGCCTGTGGGGCGAGCCACGAAGTGAGTGAGCCTTAGCGTAGTGGTACCATTAATCAACCTGTCGTTCTGTCGTTCTGTCGTTCTTGTTCAATTTTAAACGTTAATAACTCGGCCAATCTTCGATGAAATCTATCCAAACTTGGTACACATGTTGTTTGGCAAAAGTTTAGAAATTTTCCAAGTTTAATTTTCGTGTGGCCTTCGAGAAGCCAAGATAATAGCAGTTAATTAGTTAATTAAATTGATTACGGTAAAAACAGCACTTTCAACCTGCCTGTTAAAGGAAATTAATTGTTTTACAGTATAAGACTTCAATAATTATACTTAAAAATTATACAGATGTAATCCACATACTCCATTCTATTATAGTTTTTAATTAGTTCAAGTGATTTGCTTTAATAATTGTGTCTTTAATTGATCTAAAGTAATTAAAACGGCATAAAAAATTGATTCTCATTAAATACTGCTCATTTATTGGCCAACATGCTGGTACATAGATGGAAGGATGTATGTGTAAGGCAGCGAGTTGCTGGGAATGATTATTGGTCAAGTCTCTGCTGGTGTGGAGCTAGCTTGCTGGGAGTTGTGGCTGTAGACTAACCAGAGAGGAATTGTAATAGGCAACCAGTATTGCTATTCCAGCCCAGACAGCATTCTTTAAATCCCACATCTCACCATCCTTCCTGTATTCCAATTCCTATTGACTCTACTATAAATGTTGTATTTCTGTTCGCGCTTTCAAACCTTTAGCAGTTTAACCTGCCAAATTTAGGTGTCTTCTAGATTATAAATCGACTTTAGCCTATGACGAGTATTTGATACACTACATTAGCCGAAGCCAGTCTATGCGCGACCATTCACCCGCTGGATATACCCGGGAGACTGGATTCGGAAGCTCTGACCTTATTGCGATGTAGGCCTACTGTATTATTCGATTGATCGTTAATATATAATCTCTGACAAATATTATTCACTTTCGGGAAATATCAACAGTTCCTTTAGGACGTGGTGCTCTAAGTATGTAAACAGAGTTATGACTTACACTAAGCACAACAGGATGGCTATTGATTCACGTATAAAGCGCATTCTTTAGGAGATGCTTTGTTATCTATCAAACTCATGCACACTACCGCACAATGCTGCACACCGATCTGCCGACCTTCACTAATTTTAGTCACATATAAAGAGAACAGCAACTGACACATGTAGTGCCTATGAAATAGCATTAGATTCACTCCAAAACCAATATAATGTAAGTCGCAATTGCTATATGTAACCTGTCTCTTACCTTCAGTATATCAAGATTGGGGTTTTATGATTATTTATCGATGTTATCCAAATATAATAATATTCCATCAACTGATATAATTAATAACCGACAATAAATAGCAGTAAAAATGCGGTGTTTGTAGGTGACAATATGATTTGTAACAATATGTTTTGGTTTGAGATATGATTAGATAACAGTTATACGTTTCTATGATCAAGCCTACTAATGTTTTGCTAAAGCCTGAAACACAGAAATTCCAAAGCCGGTGTTCTGGCATCAGGAAAAAATACACACCCTGACTGAATTGCGTGAGTTTCTGTATACAATCTCCAACACAGAGTGAAAACCACTCTGATTGGTCGACCGAACAAAGAACGAACAAAGAACAAAGAAAAAGTTACACGTGGACACAGCTGATAGATGTCGTCATCTGAGTTCCGATGTTTAGAGTATTTGGCTTATTGCGACATAAAATCGCTAGTTATGTCCGCTAAAGTACACATACAGAAGAAATGGCTTTTTATGTCCACTAAAACACCGGTACAGTAAGGAAACGGCTTTTTATCTCCGTTTAAACAACTACAGAGTACTTTGCGGGGAAAATAACCAGCTAATTCCACAAAAGCCTTTACACCGCTCCCAGAAAATAGGATTTAATTCTATAAAATATAAAAAATCACAGTTTCTAAAATATAAAAATACTCTAAACAGTTAGTCTTTCTTACGCGGACGGCGTTTACGCAGTTTTTTGAGGCTAGCAAGAGTCCTTTTCTCTTTGGGGCGAGCCACTTTACTAGGAGGGCTATAACTCCTGGGTGAAGGGTGCAATACAATTGCATCAGAAGGTTTAGGATTACGATCGGTGTATCCGCCGGTCGAGGTACCTGGTTGATCGATATCAACTTCAGTGGAGCGAGGTCTAACGGCCTTTACGGCGCGTCTTAGGACAGCAGCTCCTACTGGTCCCTGACGAGTCGTCTGGACAATAGCGGTAGGTGGACCGTGAGTGGTGAGAAACTTCCTCGGTTTAATGGTTCTTTCCAGCTCGCGTTCTCGGGCTCGATATTCGTAGGGCCGTCGAGATACTTCCTGTAACTCAGGGTGCGAGTTGATAAATAAATCGCCATACTCAGGGTCTTGACGGATGAAATTGATCAAATGGTATGAATTAATATCGTTAGGATTGACGTTCCTGAGATATTTTCGAACAAATTTGGTGGAAATACACTCACCAACATGCTTCATTAGTTCGTAACTCAGTGTGCGTGTTTTTTGTTCAACAGACGCGAATAGATAAGGATGGAACGCGTAAACTCCCTCGTAGGCGCGTCCAGGGTAATAGCGATGGCGTGACTCACAATGCAAATCCGCGTTCGCTTCCCAAGCTCGGATGTAACGCAGGGTAATCATCTCATCTATGCTTTCCCGATCGCGGTTAAAAGGGCAATTAAAACTGGCATGTCCTTTAAGTTGACAGTGGTGGCATTGAGTCATAAATTGTGGGCAGACTGCAAAAATGTGCGAGTTATTGAGTCTGCAATACGCACAATAGATCTCCATCATCGGTTGTTCATGGAAATAGGAGCAGGGTACGTCTGAGTCCATAGGGGTGAAATGATCTCTCGATGCGCATAATCGGCAACGTTTTCGAGAAACATAGTTGGCGTGCCGATAATCGTATGCGGTGAGACATTGTGGACCTTGATACCATTCCAAGACGTAGTCGTTATCGCTGCTCCGGGGCGCTGTAGGCTGAATCTCCTCAGATTCTAAGCATATTGGTTCGTCTTCCAATTGCATAGCTGAGATAGGTGCGGCTGTCTCCGCAAGCGAACCCACTGTCTGAACTTCCACGACAGAATAACCCGTGGGTATTCGAGGTCTTTGTATAACAGATGAATGTAAGTTCTGTATACAAACGTCCTTAAAAAGGGCAAATCCCGCGCTGTCTAACTTCTCCGCAGCTGAGTCCCTTAGGCTGAGTTTGGTCAGAGCGCTGTCCTTGAACTGACTATCAACGTTACGGAACGGAGTCAGAAAGCGCCTGAAACATTCGAAGCGAATGAATTTATTGTGTTCATCTAGCTTGGCGAGTTTGGTTCCAAGTATTAAGGGATGGGCGCGTATGGTACGACTGCACACATTGGCTAGCCAACCGGCAAGTGCGGCGTTTTCAAAGATCGTGTATATAGCTAAGGAGGGACGAAGTGGAACACTCATAAAGCTATACACGGCGCCAGGTGCAGTCAATGGTCCGTCAAAGTATAATCGAGAATAATGATCTCCATATACTTGTTGGTAGTTGATAGGATTTCCAACCTTGAAATTCCATCCGTATTCTTGAAAGGCAAGATGTCCGATGGAGGTTCGTTGTACTTTAGTAATGCCGCTGGGTGTATTTGCATACATAGCACGGAAGAAACCTCGGCCTTCTGCCCAGGGAGCAATCAGCTGAGTATCCACGAAAGGGTATGGAATGTTCTCCATGTTCCGAAAGTCGTTTTGGAGATCTCCGTAAACAGCTGAGCCGATTTTTAAGGATTCTTTCATTAAACAACATCTCGAGCACGGGCTGGGGTAACATCGATCCATCGATACCCATGGCCGGTTTGCGCTCGGTGTCGGTGACGTAACGCTGCGCGAGTTCGAATTGTCCATGTCGGAGTTTCCTTTGTGTCTCGGTAAGGGTCTCAAAAGAATAATCAATCACATCGGAACACGCTCGAGTAAATACATGGGTAGAACCAGCTAGTCCTCATATGTGTATCATTCGCGTAGTTCCCAGTTCTCCAACCGGAACGCTACCTTCATTATCGTAAGTGACAACTCCATACATCTCGATAACGTTAAGAGTCTCATTCCACTCTTTAGTGGCGTTTTCTAGAGTCATTCCCACTGGATGCCACAAGGTAGCGCATTCGCTAGCATTAGGTAGATCTCTATACTTTAAATATTGTGTAGTATATGTTTCTACATCTCCATATCGTTGTATTCTTTCCTCTTCGAATAACACGTCGAGATTCCAGTGTACTAATCGAGTTTTGATGAATCCATCAAGATTATACAGAGGTATTGTCTCTTTCTCTATTCTGGAAACATTATAGGGTTTTCGAAATGAGTTTACTTTGACTAACTGATCCAGATGTTTCTGCAGTTGTTCGAGTTCGACAAGATCGAGAGGATTTATTAGTGGTAGAAACCTCAGACTATGTGTAGGATCTTCCGGTTTTACCATGTAATATTGCATTAGATTGACGTAATAAGGGTGATCTTTGATCCCATAAAACGAGTTCGGTAAAGGTCTAGCGCGTATGTTAACATCGTGTACCATGCGACGGACAAGATCCGCTCTATTGTCCGGAGGTTCAACGAGTATACCATCGACACGAGCGGCCTCGATTGGCGGACGTTGCAACATGGGAGCGTCAGCGATGAGATCTCGAGATCTTAGGTTGATATCAACCGGTTGAGGTTGTGCCGTGGCGAAGAGTTTGTCTCCGAAATGGGGAACCATCGAAGGATGGATGATGGTTTTAGAATAGAGATCCGTCATAAGAATTTGAGTTTCTGGCTGGGCCAAAGCTGCTTCTTCTCTCTCATCCATTTCTATATGTTTCTCCTCGAGCTGATTTTCCTCCGCTTGTTGTTGTAAACGCTCGTCTAGGAACTCTTGTAAAGAGTAGGTTCGTCCACGTTCGATGTCTTCCTCGAGATTCTGGATTTCTCTATCGAACTGGGGTAAAGCTAATTCTTTCACCGCTTGGATTTGTTGCTGCAATTTGCGTTTCTCTAAACAATCGTAAGTTCCTTTTCCGATTTTCTGCCGAATAGCGTCTAATGCGTTTCGTACAACGCTCTCTTCGACTTCGGTAACGGGTTGTATCGGTGTTAAGCCTGGACGGTTGTACGGGTTAAACGGCGATATTAGATGACCGTGTCCTAATCCGGCTAGGTAGGGTTGGCGAATATCTAGTGAGCCCACTACCGGAGTGCCACCGATTAATTGTTCGGGTAACACAAGATCTTTAAATAGTGAGTACACTTCAGGGGGATCCGTTATACTATTAGGATCAAGCGTTTGAGGTCTCACTGAGGAATGAGGAGGTTTGACCGAGTATTCCGGAACTCTGATCATTGGTTTATTTAAGGATCGTTTGAGTCGAGCGAGCGTAGGTGATACGTCGAACAGGTTTCGCTTGAAACTCCCATAAGTATATCATGTAAAACTGTGTTTAGCGCAACGTCTCCGCGGATGTTTATGTCTTTCCGTTTGCTGATTGGGTCTAGGGCATTCGTCGCAGTAATACCAAAGACGCACGTCCTGCAGGGGAAACGCGGGTGATCGTTCTCCAGTTTTACAATATTCCTCCATCTGTTCGAAGCTATCTGGGACGACAGGTAGCGGTCGATCGGCGGTAAGATACATTATAGTGAAATAGAGTCGTTTGAGTTCTATCATAGGGTCATGATGTATACCTTGAGGATATCGAGTTTCTAGATTTTGTTGACTGGCAATATCGAGATATGTTTCTCTCAGGAATTCCAGATAATCGTTGAAGTCGCTGCGTTTATCCGGCTCTTCAATGTCTTCCCTTTCGAGTCTGTTTCGAATAGAATTCTCGTGTTCTATTCTCGGTTTATCGTTCCGACTCCGCTGGGTATGATATTTAAATAAAACCATTTCCCTTTCGGTGTCTACATCGTCCGTATCGTGTAAATCGATAGGATGGCCAGTAGTTAAGAAGTCCATATACGTACCATTACGATGCGTATAGCGAGCGGTGAATTTTCTATTTCGCCAACGTAGTAGCTACACAACGACAACGATAACCGGCACAAGTCACTCCACTGTCCGTCCCAAAGGCTTAGATTTACTTCAGGTTCTTGCTGCAGAGTTAGGGCTACTTTCACAATTGCGACTCGCTACTGTAAACACACTTTAGTAGTAACATTCACCTATAAACGCACAAATTCCACACAACTGTCACAAATTGTACACATTCGGGCCATTTGTCCGTTAGTCAGTGCCTTCCAGAATGCCACGTTATTATTATGTATCCTTGGATACTAGCAGTGTGCTATTTATTCCCTATGCTATTCAATGGGGTAAGCTTTCTATTGTTCTTTTAACTCACTTCTAATTCTAGCGTGGTTGTTGCTATGGTGACATTATGGAAAGCTAGCGGTAGAATTAGGGTAATTCTCATGCATACAGATCTGGGATGCTATTTAATAGTAATTCTTTAATTGTCAATATCCCCTTTATACATGATTTTATGAATTTTATCGGCTATTGACTATATATTGGAGATTCTCGCACACTAATACACTTAATAGGGTGAATCTCTGCTCCCATGATCTATTAATTAATGGAATTTTGGGAATGTTATAAATTGTATAAAAATGACAATTTATCAAATTCATTAAAATATGAATTTAAATTTATTCCCGTAAATTTTATTATTTAATATTAAATAGACACAATTTTATTCCAGAACATGTCTGGGGACTAGGATCCTTGATTCTAGGAAATTGGTCTTTTTAAGAATATCGGTAAGTGCTACGATATCTTAATAGACTAGAATTTTAAAGGATCTAAAATTTGACAGATTTTATAAATATTAATAGTTAATATTTAGGATGGGCACCAGTTTATTCCAGAACTTGTCTGGGGACGTTAACCACTGATTCTAGAATTTTGTCTTTCAAGTATATCGGTGGGTGCCGCGATATCTTAATCGACTAGAATTACAGATGGTCAAAAGGTTTAACAGATTTATTTTGCGTTTTACGCTAATATTAAAGGGACATCACGCTACTATATGTATTATTTAATATACGGTATGAGAGCAATAGCGCAAGAAGCAATGTCAGTGAGTAGAGGCAAGTCGTTTCCAAGGTCTACCCAGAGCTTGGTTTAGCCGAGACACGAGGATTTGAACTTTGCATTCCTAATACTCTACTTACCAATAATACTTAAATATAGTAGGAGCTTTATTGTACTTTAATAAGTACGGATATTTCATCTTATTGTAGTCACGTATTTATAATGTAATACGGACAGTAAGGAAAGAGAAAAAGAATTATTTCTCGCCGTCGCACTAAATATATAATATATAAGTAATTAAGTAATAAACGCGAATATATATTGCACTAATCTACTAGATAATCGCTAAAATAACATTCTACTAAATAAAATTAAAGAAAACGATTATAATAAAATTACATAATAATACATACATAAATATAAAATAATAAAAACAAATATAAAATAATATAGTCACACACCCACTCCAGACGCTGTTACATTGGGGAGTCCCTAGATGTTTGTTGGATTAGGGAGGTGGTCGTGGGAAGAGTATCTTGCCTTCCATAGTTTCCGGACAGTTCTCGGCCTCTTTCCAGTAAACATAAACGACCAACTGGGCGATTGAGTTGTTGTGTTTCGAATACAATTCCAGGTTTCCTCTTCGTCCTGGAATAGTGACGATAGAAACATCGCTTCAAATGCACGACGGCCTTACAAAGCCGATTCCAGGATCTATAGTGGTCCATCGCTCCCGGCAGGAGAGGTGAGAGTCCCGGCGAGACGTCTGGTGTTCCAGATCTCCAGTCTCTCTCTCTGATCTCCACAACAGATCGGTTTGCGGTGGGGGAGTTTAGATCCACAGCGTCGTCCCTGGCAATGTGTAGTACAGACAGATCTATCACGGGTTTAAATAACCTTGATTTACTCGTCCGGGTTTTAGGTTTGACTTTCTCCGCTCCCTTGGCTTGTCTAATCTCAGCCGTGGTAAGATGGGGAGGCCATTCTTCTTCTTTACTTAGGAAGTCGGGTCCACCTAACCAGTCTGGAGTATCTGTCAGTTCTTGAGGAGTTGCTCCTCTGGAAGCGATGTCGGCTAGATTAATCGTCTCGGGGCAATATCTCCATTGATCTACATTGGAGTTAATATCGTCATTATCTGAGGAGTATGGTGTTCCCTCAGTTGGGTCGTCTACCTCACTGCTCTCCGCTTCCCATTCACTTACTTGGTATACCCGTTCTTTTGGTAACCTTTCCATGAGAGTTCTACGGGAAGGGCCAGTAAAGTACCAACCCACTCTAGTTCTTCCCGCATAGGCTTGTAGTGGTTGCGGTTGAGCAGGCCGTTTCTCCAATGTCTCAAGCGCCTCATGCGCATTTTGGCCGATGAGTATTTGCACTCCAGGGTAGTCTGTGTTGAATCTAGGTATCTTAAGCTGCTGGGTGAAATCGTCCTCATCCCAGTTATAAGGTTCTACTTGGCTGGTAGCGAAGTTCTTTATCGCCACCATTTTTACTGACCTTATACTGTGTTCTCCTAGTTCATCCTGGGGGGTGGACAACGCACCTACATAATAATCTGCTATTACTGTAGATTTCCAAACCTGCATAATTCCTGACATGTTTAACTTAGTTCGGAACTTGGGTCGTCCAGCAAAGATGTCTTCGGCTAGTTCTTTGTCGATGAATAATGTTCCTGTGCTACCGGAGTCAAGGAGGGCGTTCACTATATAACTCCTATCAGGTCCGTGGACCCTCAACTGCACTACGGGAAATTCTCGGATTCCTACATTGGAAGTTGGTGATTTCCAAGATGGTTGTCGGTCAGAAGTAGTTAGGGGGAGCTCGCTGTCGGTGTCCTTTTCATACGTAAGTGCTCGATACACTGCGGTATTTATCAGGTAACAGGATTCGTTTTCGTCGGAGAATTCGTCCATATAGAATCCTTCCATCTCAGAACTTTGGTCAGTGTCGTTCACATCACTGAATTGGACATGTAGTTCGGACTCACTTACCTGACTCGGGCTGTTTCGTTCGAATTCAGTGTGCAACAAGATATGATGTTTTGCGCTGCACTTCGCACACCTTGCTTCGGAGTAACAGGTTCGCCGTTGGTGTCCTTGTCTGAGGCAATTATAACACAACCGCTTATCCCACATGACTTCCCATCTATCCTTTAATGATTTCTTTAGGAATTCATCAAACGCACTTAAACGGTGGGGCCCGTCGCACAGCACACATTTTGGTTTGATGTTACTTACCTTACTTTGGGTAACGTTGTGCACACTCGTTCTTTCCTCGGGCTTTCTTACATGAATTCTCTTAGGAGACGTAGGATGAGTTTTTCTTACCTGTTCTCTCCTGTCATTGGTTCGAGACTTGAATTTACTTACGTCCTTAGGCGCTTTGTTGTCATAGTAAGATCTTTCAGTGTCTTTCCCGCTGTCTTCCTCTTGAGAAGTCTGGCTTTCGCCGTCGTCTGTATAACACACTGGTATTAACTTTCTCCTAGAAACGGGTTTCTCACTTACCTTATTTTCCGGTGTCTTCTCTCTGGACTGCTTTAGGAGCTGTAATTTTACCTCTCCATCTAAGAATGACATGAGATCAGCCATGGTAGGGTCTCGTCATTGTTGTTCCATCATATATAACACTTTCTTGTCCCAGTGTGTACCTACTCCACCCTTGGGCAAAGTAGATGTTAAGGCTCCTACAACCATAAAATTCTGGTATTCATGAGACTTACCTAACCAATCTAGTTGTCTACAGATCTCCTGAATCTCGTCGGAAAACTCTATAATCCCGCTGCTAAGAAACTTTCGGGGCGCCATTAATTTCGCATATAAATACCTAGCTATGTTAGTCCTATTACCATACCTGATGTTTAGTGTATCCCAAACTTGTCTTAATCCATCTGGATGTCCAATAAACTTTAACGCCATTAACTTGGGAGATCCTTCCAAACACTCGATGAGGAATCTAAGTTTCTCTCCGTTAGATAGCACAGAGTTCTGTATGTTATCTTTGTAATATTCATTAAAAGGTAACCATTTCATCTCATCCCCATTGAACTTGATGATCTCTCCCACCTTTACCGCTTGACGGGCTTCGGTTCTAGCCATTTGATGCGTAAAACTTTCTTGGGCCATCGTGTTATTTAATATCGATTTATCGGTATATAAATTTCTCGGATTATTATCAAGTCTATATGGAATATCATTGTCAACAGGTTTATAATTACCCTTAATAGGGTTTACTATAGGAGTTTCTACTTCACTAGCAGTATAGATGCGTGTAGGCTCCACACCTTGCGCATGAAATACTTCAGACCTAACAGGTTGACACATTGTTACAGGGGGTGGTGGTATACCCTTTTGTATATTTACCAATTTATCGCGTTCTAACGCGATACTCTGCTGCACTTCTTGCAACTCTAACCTACTTTCCCTTACTGTGCCCTTGAACTGCTGAACAGTTCCTTCCATCTCCCGGACCTGCTGAGAGGAGCACTGACGGTGTTCCCTCAGCTGCCCGAGCAGGAGACCCATCTCCCGTCGTCCCTCAGCTACCCACTCGACCGCCGAAGCGGGAGTCGCCAACGTAGTAGCGGGCGAGCGAGAGACGACGGGCGATAAATTCTTGATATCTCGCTCGGCGTCCAGGACGGGTTCGGACTCATGAACAGTCCTACTGGGCACAGGTAGTTTAGTACTGTGCAAAGGGAATTTAGAGGTAGGTTCTGGGAGTACAGGTGTCTCTATCACCGAAGGGGTGGCTTCGAGAACAGGCCTAATTATTTCAGGCTCATCTACTATAGTAGGGAGTCTTTCTATTTTAATTATTTGGTCTGTGGGTTCTGTACTACCTAAGTCTGTGTTAGTTAGTTGCCTTCTAACAGCTGGGGGTAAATTAGGCAATTTCTGAAGGTGGGACATTCTTCTACATCTGCTTAGACGAGATCTATTTCCTCCGCCTTCAGGATCGGTGGTATCGCCTTCATCAGATGATGTATATCCCTGTCTTTTGGGAGTAGATCGACTCATCATCTGCATTTGACTAGCTGCTAACTGTTTATTTATGCGGTCTTGATTCTCTTGAATATTTTCCAACTCTAGTTGGGTGGTCTCTTCAGATGCTCTTCGTTCTGCTTCTGCCACGGCTCGCTTTCTTTCCGCTTCTGCCACTGCCTCTGCCGCTTATCTTTCCGCTTCTGCCTCTGCTGCTGCCGCTGCTGCTATCTTTCTGTCTTCTATACATTTTTTCTTTACTTGTTCTTCTTGGACTCTAGCGATGCGGAGGCGTTCATCAAATTTAGCTTGGTTCGCAGCTAACATATCCGCATCGATTGCGTCCAACACAAGCTTGGCTCCTTCACTATTAGGGCGAAGTCCAGACAGCCGTCTCCTCAACTCTTCGTCACCTACAAATCGTTGATAGTCTGACAGATAGATGTCAATAGCATCCCTCTTATGCGGTTTTTCTGCTGTCACTTCACTTTCCACTTGGGAAAAGGTAGCGTCTGTTGATTCTCCATGGGTTGAGCGCTCCGCCAACTGAGATTTCCACGGGGCAGTTCCTTGAACTTTGAGACTCACCCGCTGAAACCAAGTCTTTACGGCAACTTGCAACGACGTGTCTTGTCTTCTTTTTGAAGCCTCCTCAAAGGCCGATAAGATTAGTCTGATTCTTAGAATTCCTTCTCTAACTTGATAAAGCAGCTCTCCCTGCTCTTGAGGTCCTTGGGGTTGTCGAAACAGTTGTTCCTCTAATCGCTCCATAGAGCTGAAGAATCCCTGTACGTATCCTGCTGCTGACCTCTTCCACACAGCTGGATCGCTGGTTTCTTTTGTCACTCCCATCCTGTGTATGTCTTCCCAGGCAGCTTCCGATAAGTCAAATGGGAGTCCGGGTCCGGGGAAGTTCCATTGCGACTCGACAATAGACTTCAGTTCTTCCCTTGTGTATCCCGCATAACTATCCTTGGTCGATCGCTTACTTCTCGCCCAATCAATCTGGTGTTCCTCCACCGCAATCAATACCCTAGTGAGTACGGCTGCAGGAAGGATGAGAAGGGGATCCGAATAAACCGCATCTGCCATCTTTGCTCCGCGCTCGGGTGTCAGCTCTACAGTATCCGCACTACTGGAGCTGTCGGGCCGTTGAGAAATAAGTTCTCGGCTCGAGTGTTGCTGCTGTTCTGCTGCTTCTTGGTCCCGCTTGACCTGAGCTCGAGTGCCTATGATAGACCTACGGTGTTGGACTAGCCTAGGGTCTGATACTACTACTGGAGGGATGATCTTTCTTACGGTAGGAGGTGAATTGAACTTCGGTCGCACACGTTCCACACTCCTGTCTGGGTCACAGATGGTTGTATCTAGGAGACTGTCTGACAGGTTTGGCTTTGTGTCAGACATGTTTGTTTGTACAGTTAAATGCCTACTGCTTTATTACAGTTAAAGCAAGTCTAGTAATTCAGTATCACCGTTAGCCTAGTAATTAATTACCGATATCGTTACTCTATGTAACGTGATATATATACAATATATTAGAATACCGGTAGACACTTATAGTATATATATAAGTATTATTACAGACTAGGTTTGTCACAGAATACCGGTATATAATTTCAGCACAGATATATATAAATATATAATAGGCCTATCGTGAATACCGGTATACAGCTTACACTTATAGTATATATAAGTATAATTATGGACTAGAATTAATTACAGAATACCGGTATAATTTCAGCCTAAATTTATAGAAATAAATATAATAAGCCTATCGTAAATACCGGTATGTCAATTATTTTAGAATAATTGAATTTCTGAATTTTAGGGGTTACTTGTTTACTTTACTTTACTTGATTGCCGTTATTTAAGCAGTAGTCCAACTGACATTAAGACCTAATTGTTGTAAGACAGGCCTACTATTTTATAAATCGGTTTAAGTTGATTTATAATATATATATACCCGTATAATGGGTTTTGTCAATATTTGAAATAAATGTTATTATTTCTGGGAAGGAGTCACTACACAGAAGCTGTGTGCTCTCAGTGAAGTGCTACTTGTTGGACACTAAAACAAATAATTCTAATTTACCTAAGTTACTTAATACTACAAATTACGTACAATTCGGGGTGAGATTACAATCTCTAAATAAATACAAAATTACACGTACGAAATTTTTAGGGTAATTTTACAAGAAGTCTACGAACCAGCCTAACAAAGGGTTAGAATATCTGGTTATTACAAACAGACAGGATACTACGGTATTTGAAAATAACAAAGCAGTAGTAAATATACTGCGTTGTCCAGATAGGAAAAATACCACCGTCTGACGACTTATAGCCGTATCGCTATAAGTACTACGTTATGTATCACGGAGTGTTCCTACCTAGAAGTTAATTACCACGGCCTACCAGAGCCAACGTGCCTATTAACCACTTTACAACACAAATATACTACCTACACACTAATTACCTTCGGAAAGCACTGTACACTAAACCCTAAATTAGGTACAAGTACTTATACAACAAATAACCAGCAGTTAGAAATACTTGTACAGCTAAAAGAACCACGGTATCTGCTGGAGTGACCGGGGCACAAAATCACCAGTCTTTACCTAAGCCAAGCAGCCCTGATGTAGTACCGGGGTTAATTTAACTATAACGGTATGTATAACAAGCACAATTACTGTAGGAATAAACTCGGGGTTGTGAATGTTGCGAATAATCGCATAAACTCTGAATAATAAATATTACGCTACGCGTACAGACTACACAAACAAAATACAGACCAAACGCTGGCAGACTACTATCAAGCCTAAACAAACTACAGTATATGCAGACTCCGAAATGGTTAGTTAGTATGCGTTCTAACCGAGTAGTACGACTTATTCTTTCGGGGGGATTTACCTCACAGCACTGGAAGCCCCTAAGTTCCTAACTAGTACTTTATCGGACATACACTCTACACACACTACAATCTCTTCAGACTTAACAACAGTCAGACAACAGTCCAGCCTACAAATTATCTAAATAAGAAATATTACACTACCCGTACAGACTACACAAACAAAATACAGACCAAACGCTGGCAGACTACTATCAAGCCTAAACAAACTACAGTATATGCAGACTCCGAAATGGTTAGTTAGTATGCGTTCTATCCGAGTAGTACGACTTATTCTTTCGGGGGGATTTACCTCACAGCACTGGAAGCCCCTAAGTTCCTAACTAGTACTTTATCGGACATACACTCTACACACACTACAATCTCTTCAGACTTAACAACAGTCAGACAACAGTCCAGCCTACAAATTATCTGTACAATCTGAGCAGGCTTACACGTCTTCTGCTCAATATTAACCTGCAAATAAATAAAACTGACAGAAATAAGTAAACCATACAAAGGAATAAGGGGTGATCAATCCCTAATCCCCTAACAGCCTATAATATATAATATATCACAATCGAAATAATACTGGTACCTGTACTGCAGTAAGTACCGGTTCGGGTGGTTAGGTAGTTAGGCCTACTAGTTACCGGTTGACCGGTACTTCAGCTTTATTGCCTACGTTGCAATACAGAAGCAATAACTGTTATTCTTCTTACCAGAACAATATTAAACTGTATTTATTGCCTACACTGCAATCAGAAGTTATAACTGTTATTGTTCGCGCTTTCAGACCTTTAGCAGTTTAACCTGCCAAATTTAGGTGTCTTCTAGATTATAAATCGACTTTAGCCTATGACGAGTATTTGATACACTACATTAGCCGAAGCCAGTCTATGCGCGACCATTCACCCGCTGGATATACCCGGGAGACTGGATTCGGAAGCTCTGACCTTATTGCGATGTAGGCCTACTGTATTATTCGATTGATCGTTAATATATAATCTCTGACAAATATTATTCACTTTCGGGAAATATCAACAGTTCCTTTAGGACGTGGCGCTCTAAGTATGTAAACAGAGTTATGACTTACACTAAGCACAACAGGATGGCTATTGATTCACGTATAAAGCGCATTCTTTAGGAGATGCTTTGTTATCTATCAAACTCATGCACACTACCGCACAATGCTGCACACCGATCTGCCGACCTTCACTAATTTTAGTCACATATAAAGAGAACAGCAACCGACACATGTAGTGCCTATGAAATAGCATTAGATTCACTCCAAAACCAATATAATGTAAGTCGCAATTGCTATATGTAACCTGTCTCTTACCTTCAGTATATCAAGATTGGGGTTTTATGATTATTTATCGATGTTATCCAAATATAATAATATTCCATCAACTGATATAATTAATAACCAACAGTAAATAGCAGTAAAAATGCGGTGTTTGTAGGTGACAATATGATTTGTAACAATATGTTTTGGTTTGAGATATGATTAGATAACAGTTATACGTTTCTATGATCAAGCCTACTAATGTTTTGCTAAAGCCTGAAACACAGAAATTCCAAAGCCGGTGTTCTGGCATCAGGAAAAAATACACACCCTGACTGAATTGCGTGAGTTTCTGTATACAATCTCCAACACAGAGTGAAAACCGCTCTGATTGGTCGACCGAACAAAGAACGAACAAAGAACAAAGAAAAAGTTACACGTGGACACAGCTGATAGATGTCGTCATCTGAGTTCCGATATTTAGAGTATTTGGCTTATTGCGACATAAAATCGCTAGTTATGTCCGCTAAAGTACACATACAGAAGAAATGGCTTTTTATGTCCACTAAAACACCGGTACAGTAAGGAAACGGCTTTTTATCTCCGTTTAAACAACTACAGAGTACTTTGCGGGGAAAATAACCAGCTAATTCCACAAAAGCCTTTAGACCGCTCCCAGAAAATAGGATTTAATTCTATAAAATATAAAAAATCACAGTTTCTAAAATATAAAAATACTCTAAACAGTTAGTCTTTCTTACGCGGACGGCGTTTACGCAGTTTTTTGAGGCTAGCAAGAGTCCTTTTCTCTTTGGGGGGAGCCACTTTACTAGGAGGGCTATAACTCCTGGGTGAAGGGTGCAATACAATTGCATCAGAAGGTTTAGGATTACGATCGGTGTATCCGCCGGTCGAGGTACCTGGTTGATCGATATCAACTTCAGTGGAGCGAGGTCTAACGGCCTTTAGGGCGCGTCTTAGGACAGCAGCTCCTACTGGTCCCTGACGAGTCGTCTGGACAATAGCGGTAGGTGGACCGTGAGTGGTGAGAAACTTCCTCGGTTTAATGGTTCTTTCCAGCTCGCGTTCTCGGGCTCGATATTCGTAGGGCCGTCGAGATACTTCCTGTAACTCAGGGTGCGAGTTGATAAATAAATCGCCATACTCAGGGTCTTGACGGATGAAATTGATCAAATGGTATGAATTAATATCGTTAGGATTGACGTTCCTGAGATATTTTCGAACAAATTTGGTGGAAATACACTCACCAACACGCTTCATTAGTTCGTAACTCAGTGTGCGTGTTTTTTGTTCAACAGACGCGAATAGATAAGGATGGAACGCGTAAACTCACTCGTAGGCGCGTCCAGGGTAATAGCGATGGGGAAAATTCCTTTGCGGGGAAAATAACCAGCTAATTCCGCAAAAGCCTTTACAATTGCTATCTCAGGTAAATGACAGATACATGTATAATAACATAAATACTATCCGTGGCATGGCTGTTGTGTAGGCTTATATATGAAATAGTTTATTCCACAATGTATTTGTCTGGTTATTTTTTAATTGAATTTTTGTAAAGTAGTAAAATTAATGTTCTTAAAAATAATTTTATTATTTTATATGTAACCAAGGAAATTAGCTACAATTTTTCGCTGCAGCTTTAAGAGTGTACATTGATTTAATATTATTTCAATACCCATATTACTACATCGGCATACGATGCGTTGGCGTTGTATCACACATCTCCACATAGATGTATCAGCAGTTACTCGCACAGTTTCAAAACTTCGCATAGTTATAACTGTATAAAGTTCGTCAGTCTGCGTTTAGGAAAAATATTTTATGACAACACGGGACGAATGACGAGCGCAACGAGGCATATAATGAAGACGAGTACTGCGTAGACTGATGAATTATTTCACTATAAGATAGCATTTGTAGTTTAACTTTAACATAAAAACTTTCGAAAATCCGACGTATTTTGATTGAGTTACAGTAATGTAATATGCCTATTCATATTTGTACACATAAAACCCTTAGGTACTCTCGTGGCGTAGTGGTCAGATGGTTAAGGCATTGGTTACATTACATAGGTTACGAGTTCGAATCCCGGTCGGGAAATTTGTATTTTGGGGCCATTTATTTTCGTTTGGTGCTAATTGGTAGGCCAATGAGAAGCGTACAACGTAGCGAATGATGAGCCAGGCCAATCATAGGGCATAAATTATCTTATTGCTCAAATGTGAGGCAGTGGAAAATTCTGTTAGGATTCCATGTCCCAGATTAGTGTAAGGGCCGGACTGCGTTGAACAATGAGCTGGGCCAATCATAGGGCACGAAGCACTTTATTGCTCAAATGTGAAGCTGTGGAAAATTCTGTTTAGTTTCCATGTGCGATATTTAGTATAAAAGGCCGGTTTGCCTTCGGTTATCACCTCTTACGTTACCTTCTTCTTAGATCATTTTACCCTTCTTCTTAGATCATTTCACCTTTCTGTCACTCTAGTTTATTTCGGTTTCTTGTTGAAACTTTATTTGATAAATCCTTTGTAAAACTGTAAATATACTGCAAATTCCTGAACATGTTTTCTTTTGGTCCAACTTTGGGACAGCCAAACATCAGGGAGATGGCAGCCTAGACCGTTAGGCGGTAAGCAACGCAGGGAAGAGATGTCCACAACACACTAGCGCCCACATTGGATCGACCGCGCACCCCTTTGCCCTTCGAAATACTCCACTTGCTATGCAGCGCCCGCTTTGTGAGAAGGTAAGACTTTGTTCGACGTCCTTGCCCGCCGTAAGACCTATAGATCAGGGTAAGCGTGACGCCGTACTGGACGCCGCAAATTTAGGATCAAATAATTATATTCAGACAGAAACACCCCCCCCCCCCCTTTGTCAGTCCTACGAACCCCTGGGTTAACCTGTACTTCCTACAGGTGCGAACTATTGCCATTCGTCAGTACGCGAGTACATATTAGGTACGGACAGCATATGTTCCATAATTTAGTGAGTCGTAGCACTGACTGTTTGGTACCGGTTCGCTTTGTAGAACGTACATTAGTACCCCCCCCCCCCCTGTCTGGAGTTAGCTATTTGATCAGGCAAGGAGTATTTCTGCTACTGGCACACTGCTTGGCCTAGGGAGGTTTATTAATATCCTACCGCGCCTTGCCACGTACTGATAGGTATTGCTGCTAACTACCGCAGCAACAAAGTTCTAGAATTAAATTAGTATACCAGATCAGCTAACGTACGGTAGCAATTAACCCCTATTCCTTATCTTACAACCAGAATCTGGTATTAGTGCCAATCACGGGTGTAGTTACTAACACTGTGGTTGCCCATTGGGTTGTGGATAGGAAGGAGAGAGCTTTGACGTCATTTTGTGAGTATAAAGTTCTACAAACGCGACTAGTTTATTTTAGTAGCTAGCGCACGGTATCATTTAGTCAGAAAATCACTAAAACCTAGTAAAGGAATTACACGAAATTGTTTTATTTGTAACACACCCACACACACACGCCCTAAAACATATTGCCCTTAAAGTTCTACTAGCTATAGCGCACTATACATTACTTTAGGTAGAAATTATCTGTATTTGTAAAATTAGGATCTGATTTAGTTGCGGCAATAAGGAGTATTTCACTTTCGTTATAAACTGTTGATTTCTGTCCAGCAGTTATTGTTACATTTAGGCCTGACCCTTTAGACTGATTTCGTACAGGGGGATCAGTTATCGTTACATTTAGGCACGACCTTCTAGGCTGATTTAGACAGGGGTAATCAGCATTGTTACACTAGGTCTGTTAACCACCTAGTTCGTATATAAACCATATAAATCACACCGCGGCAAGTTACTGTATTTAGGACTGTCAGTGATAGTTAGGATTCGCTGCGCGGGGATTGTTTTCCCGTGAGTTTGGTCTGTTACTGTAACTGTACATCTGCCTCACCGGTTAGAGGACAGGTATCCTTTTGTCTAGTACGTAGGCATTAGACCCGCTCACGTACATAGAATAGATACTAGGCTCTGTTCCTCGCCAGTAGTCGTTTGTGTATTGTATCTGTTTGTTTAGATATCCTGGACTGGGATTTGTTGTCAGATACTGTACGAGCCCGTATACATTACTAGAGTCTCATAGTAAGATACATCGTTACTAGGATCTGGTAAGCGGTATACTACTGGACCCTTACAGTAGGAAGTATATTATACAAATTCTGAAATTAGTGTATAGTATAGTTTAGATCTGCTAGCTATTGAAAGTAGGAGATATTTAAAATTTAAGGTTAGTAAATTTAGTAATTTAGAACGTCCCCTGCTTCAGTAGGCTCTTAGGGTAGCTAGTACTTTCGTATTTAATATTTGACTAGCTAACAGTTAGTTTGTAGCACTTTGTTTTACGCCGTGTGTGTGCGGTGTTACTTTCGGTACTTGAAAAGGTACATAGGGTTTAAAGACCAATTTGTATCGGTACCTAGGAAGATTTTTCGTAAGCGTAGAAGTAAAACTCTCACCTTCGACCTTTTCAGGACTCAAGGACTCATTTCTGGACCGCTTCGAGGATTAGACCGCTTTTCGCAAAGTTTGGGAGACAATAAATTCGTCCGCGCCGCCGAAAAACGGAAAGACCCACGTCCGGTTTGTATTTGGGAATTTGTACGACTGGAAGATCAAAGGAACGTAAGTTTTACGACTCGCGTCATTCAAACTTAAGAAAGCACAGTAGTACTCAAAATTTGTGGGTTTCACTGTCTATTAGTAGTGTTGTTGGTACTTATTTTCCCGTTAGACGTTGCTGTTTAGCCTATTATTCGTACTTGTTGATCTATATTTTGTTAACGTATATCGTTATCTCATTTATTCGTACAAATTTAGCCGGTAGGCTAGATTACTACTTATTTTATTATATACTTTGTTAGTTTATTTGTACCGGTTAGGGTATATATATGATATATATATATATCAAGGTAAGTTTGACATTTGTACATTTCGACATTTTGACATTTCGACATTCTGACTTGTTGATTTATTTGTACCGGTTAGGGTATATATATACTATATATACCAAGGTAAGTTTGACACTTCAACATTCAGACACTTTGACATTTTATTACCCGTACTTGACGTATATAATAAGACATGAGTGACACACCCCATTCGACGAGATACCCACCTACCGACTATGACTCGTGCGACCCGGACAGATCGACAGTAGACGAACCGAGGAGGAGAACCCGAGATTCCACCGATGTCACACCGCTTGCGTCGCCGGTACCCCGAACGGAAATACCGGAAGCCGCAACGCGTGGCGACGGCAGAATCGAAGATTTCCTTACCGTCCCGCAGACTAGATCACGGGAACCGGACATGGTAAGTTCGACTGGAAGCCAGGAGAACGTTATTAGAAGTATAGGAGGACACATGGCCAGATTACTCGGAACCTCGGAGAAGGTTTTCGCGTTTTACGCGAGTTAACCGCCCCGATGTCGAGATACGAGTTCTACACCTTACAGGTAAGGATAGAAAGTAGGGTACATGCCTCCGTAGATAAACTTAAAGGTTTACACGAACTTGCGGAGTTGCGTGGCGACAACTTTACTCAGGTAAAGATAGTAGATAAATTAGTAAGTGCGAGAGAAAGCATTATCCAGTTTAAGTCAGTAATAAGATTGGCTCAACAGGAGCAGTTTGACCAACTGCTAGGTGAGTCAGTTTCGGACGCGTTGTTACAACCCGAAGAGGAAGAAGAACTCTACTGCCTGGACGGAAGGTTGGAAACGCTGACCAATTTTCTTCGTAGATGCGGCGTACCGATCGACGAACCGGAAGTCGAACCGCGAGGGACGACGGAAGTTCTCACTAGTCGCCGAGGAAGAAGCGCAACACCAGATGGCCCAGATCGCCATCGAAGGAGAGAAACAACATAGAGAGGACGAGGCAAGAATTGCGCAACTCAAGGCGCAAGCCGAATTCGAAGCTTCAGAAATGCGCAGACTGGAGGAGGACTTAGCGCGAGAAGCGGCGGCAGCAGCCGACGAGTTAGCACGAAAGAAAGCAGCATCCGACGCTCGTGCCAAGTTGGAGGCGCGACAAATAAACGCTCATTTAGCTATACAGGAAGCGGAGTTAGCGGCACAACAACAAGTAGCGGATCGACGCGAAAGGGAGATGCAACTACAGTTCGAATTGAATCGTAGATCGCGCGAGACAGCGAACGCGCAAGCGGACCTCGAACTCGACGCGAGAGATAGATCTATAAGATCGCGAACTGGACATGACTTGTCTGCCCTGGATCGCATGGAAGCTCGATATCGCGGAATACAGAAGCGGATCGAGGAAGGAAGTGTGGGAGCGATAGATCGAGGAGAGGAGTTCGTCGAGGATTACTGTAAACGTTTTCCCCAAGTTATTCCTATGCTCAAACCCACGACTCCGATAAAACCGGTCTTCGTTACGAAACGTAAGGAAATAACGCCTGTCCATTCGACGCAAGGCAACAGGTTTGTTGTGACGGAAATACCGCAACCTAGGGCGACTTCATCGCCGATTTTAGCAGGTAACGTAACTAGTCCACCTACAGTAAGTCGTAGTCTACTTGTAGGAAGAGAGGAACCTGCGTTTATGACCATTAAACAGGTGAGTAAACCATTACAAGTTAAACCTGTGACGTGCTGTGCAAATCCAGTTATTTACAGACCGACTACGAAACCCGACTATTTCACTCGACCGTTGACACAATGTTCGACGCAACCTACGACTTCGTGGAAGGCTTGCGAGCCTACCAAACTACGGAGGAGGATGGATGTGGGTGGTACCCACGGGATCGGACAACGTATAGCGAGACCTACGACTTCGTGGAAGGCTTGCGAGCCTACCGAACAATGGAGAGCCGTAGATTCCGGACCACAACGGACGAAACCGAGAATAATACGCCGGACACGAACCCGCCAGCCACCTTATCCGGACAACAGCGACTCATCTAGCGACTCGGAGTCGACGGAACGGGAAATATTCCGTACTGGAGCGGCGGAAGATTACAAACGAGAGGAGAGGTCGACGAATCCCTACATCGACAATCCACCTCGAGAAACACCCCAACAAAAACCCACGTTGAAACCAGCGGAAACGATCAGCGCTAAACAGTTCACCGAGATGACGGACAGAATAGCTCAACTCGAAGAACGACTTGAAGCGCAACCGTCGGATCGATCTCGAACCAGCGTGGAGTTGGAACAACCTAGACAACATCGACCACCGAGGAGAGAACAGGAGACTAGACGGACTCCGACACATCGAGAAGAAGATCCCGTTAATAATTCCTACCGACGAACAACGCGCGGAAGGGAGCGACTGGACGACGCCACCGAACAGGGACGCGGACAATTGGATTTAGTTAGCAAGATTGCGAAATTCGCGGCTAGACACGGATTACCGGCACAGCAACCGCCGAAGTTCTCTGGCAACGCGAAACACTGGCACACACTGGTAGACTACGTAGAGTCCCAGATCGCTAAGTGTGCTTTCACCTCGACGGAGAAGTTTAATTACTTGCTCCAAGTTCTGTCTGGTGAGCCGAAACGATTAGCGGAAACATTCATTGGAGTTCCCGATGCCTTTGAATTGGCGTACGACCGTTTGTATTCGATTTACGGCGGTAACGTCGCCATGGCTAAATCCATCATTGAAGACCTCTGCAGAGGAGGCAACATTTCGAGACCGATCGACCTTTTACGACTCGCGGACGAAATAAAGAACGCTATAGGGACTTTACGGTCCATTGGACAACTCGAGTACGGTAACGCACCGACGGTTCTCATTCGAATAATCGGTCGACTTCACCTTCGACTACGAAGAGAATGGCGACGCATCGAGTACCAGCGCGAAGAGGCCGGAGGGTTATTAAAACTCACCGATGTCTATCAACTTATTTCACGGGAGGCCGTGATCGAGACTCGATCGAACTATACCGATCACCATATCGCGGCAGAAGGGATAGCTGTTTCTGCGCCGAATCGGACAAAACCACTTCCGACGAACGCGAAAGCCGTTACTTACGCCACCCCTACTGAGACTTCTAAAGTTCTGACGCCTATCGGCACCACGCAGCCACGACAACAGTTGCCGGCGGACTTTGTGGGATGCTCATACTGCGAGCGGAATGGCAGAAACCATAGCGGACATAAACTACGTGGATGTCGCGCTTTTAAAGAGTTAGGGATCGAGGAGAGGAGACTCCAAATCCGATCTCTAGATTCCTGTTGGAGATGTATGAAGCCAGGACACGTCCGGAAGGATTGCCCGAGCGACGATACATGTTCTTTGTGTGGACGTAACCATGACGCGTTGCTTCACACAACTAGTCATACTCCGACCAGACGCTTTCGACGAGAGCATCCAGTGTCATAAATTGTAATCGGAATTTGAGTAAGCTTCATTGGCAATATCCGTTTTTTATTATGTATGTGCAATTTATCATGTGTATCATTATTTATCATGTTTATTGTTTCAATAATTAGTTAAAGGCAAACAATTCCGGTCTTCAGTACAATTTATGAGATACAGTACAATTTGATGTAACACAAAGTCAGGCGATAAATACAGTATATCAGCAGTGCTATTCAGCTTAATGTTATGTAGAAATTTTAGTTTGAGAAAACCTGGAATTGTGAGCTCAGTCTTCAATATTGGCACAGACTCACGGTTGTGAGTACTGTGAGTAATTTGTGCAGAAAGATATACTTGTATTTTAGGATATTTATTATATTATTTATTATATTATACGTAATATATGGTGATTATTGGAGACAACAATATTTCTTTCGACAATGTGAGGGTTTCAGTCAACAATGTCACAAATTGCATGATTCCTTCATGACAATCCAGATAAAGCGGCTAGATGCGACGCGCTTTATAAGGAGCGTGCGCCGCGCGAGATCCGTACCTTTTATACCGACTGTATGGATCAGTCAGGATCATCGGATGAGGACCAGGAGGAAGACGACACTTTTTACGTGCATGCAGGTGAGGAACAGCCTTCGATAACGCTCCTCACACAGAACCAATTGAAAGGGTTTAGCGTGATTCCTATAAAGATTACCGGAACCCGAGGGAGCAAGCGTATATACGCCATCTTAGACTCTGCGTCATCGCATAGTTATGTCGACGAACAAGTAGCCGACGTAGTTACGGACATGAGTCAAGGTAAGACTGCTCAGTATACTGTAAGCAGCATGCATGGTAAGAGAGCGATTCCTGTGACAAGAGTAAAACTAACTTTAGACACTCTTCTTTCCAAAGCGGAACACAGCAAGGAGGAGCGCTCATTACTTCCGGTAAGAAATTTGACCTTTGCAGCTACGAAGGACTTTAGTAACTTGCTCGGCCCTGTGCCAGAGCAATCACCGGAAGATCGTAAGTATTTCCGACACCTTGGAATACCGGAATGTCCTGTTAATTATCGTTCCATTGCGATGTTAATTGGGACATACCAGTTTAACTTACATCAGGTATGGGAGACACGCCCATCTGTTATTACAGCGGGCAACCCCTACGCATGTAGAACTCCCATAGGTTGGTATACTAGAGCACCAATACGTTCACTAGAGGTAAGTGACCAGGAGGACGACGTTTTGAGTACGTGTAGTTTATTGACTAACACGATAGATAATTCTCCTTCACACACCTGTGGTCCAATTGTACGGACGGCACTACGACAGACTTGCGTCACTAACGCAGACGCCACCGATACTGACGTAACCGATCTGGACACGACCATACGGACCTCTGACTTACAACTACTTGCAGTAGACCAGGTTGTATTGACTACTGAAGACCTAAGGGTTGTTGCCGTGGATGACTCGATGAACGAGGATTTTGGAAGGCTTGCGAGCCTACCGAAAAATCCGAAGGTCATTGACCCCACCCACCAGGCTTCGACACCGGTCGTTGATCTTGGAAGGCTTGCGAGCCTACCGACAGATCAAAAGGTTGTCAAACCGCCGCACGACGATTCGACGCCGACTAGTGACACCGGAAGGCTTGCGAGCCTACCAGACACATTGACACTAGCCACCGCAGCGGACGAAGACGTGGACGAGGACCATGGCGCAGTGCAAGCAGCGCTTGACCGACTGCTGACTGAACGGACCATACAATGGTTGGAACAGGACTCAGCAGAACCCGGTAGTTACGAGACCGCTATGTCAGAACAGGAAAAACGGTCATTAAATATTATGAGAGATACCATTCGCCAGACCGCGAATGGCCACTATGAGGTTGGTATGTTGTGGCGCGATGGACAACCTAAACTCGTTAACAATTACCCGCTTGCTTTGAGGCGACTCAAATCAATAAGGCAGCGATTGTTGCGAGACGAGACGGCCCATATGCAATACAATGCACAACTTCAGACGTATCTCCAAAAGGGATACGCCATTAGGATGTTAAATCCCGAGGTAACCACAGACCAGACATATTACCTGCCACATCATTTTGTTCGACACCCGGACAAACCTGGCAAGGTGCGTGTAGTCAACGACTGCGCTGCGCTTTACCAAGGGATGTCTATGAATAGCGAACTGATGGACGGGCCGAATATGAATAATTACCTCATGGGAGTCCTAATGCGTTTTAGACAACGCAAAGTGGCTTTCACCTGTGACGTAGAGGCCATGTTTCACCAGGTTAAGGCTTTGGAGCGGGACAGGGACAGTTTGAGGTTTCTTTGGTATCCGGACGGAAACTTACAACTTCCGCCAGAAACTTACCAAATGCAGGTAAGAGTATTTGGAGCCAGGGACAGCCCCAACTGCACCATGTACGCATTGAAGCAGACAGCATTGGACAGACGAGACCAATTTGACCCAGAAGTAGTTCGGACCGTGGAACGAGACTTCTACGTGGATGACGGCCTCAAGAGTTGTGACACCTTGGAGCGCGCTACAACCGTAGCACACCAACTCCAGGATTGTCTCGCTGAGGGCGGATTTCACCTGACGAAGTTCGCTTCCAACGAACCCGAACTGGTGAACTCATTTGACCCGATGGATCGCAGTGGAGGTGACTTGGACTTAGACCTAGAACCTCTGCCGACGACCAAAGTATTAGGACTTAGTTGGGACCCTAACACCGACAATTTTAGGGTACGTGTAAGGTCCAACGACCAGACTAGACCTCTCACTAAGAGGACTTGCTTATCGACCATGAGTCGATTGTATGACCCATTGTGTTTCATTAGTCCAGTGATCCTACATGCCAGGATCATACTCCGCAGCATTTGGCAAGCCGGACTGGAATGGGACGATCCCATCCCAGAAAAGTTAGCTGAGCGATGGAGGGACTGGGAAGCCCAACTGACGTTCCTACAAGACTATACCATACCAAGGGTATACTTTCCTTTGCAAACCACCTTTCCTGCCGATTTAGAGCTTCACAGCTTTAGTGACGCTAGCAAGGATGGATTGGGGGTTACTTTATACCTTAGACGACAAGTGACATCGGACAGCTACGATGTATCTCTCGTTACTTCAAGGGCTAGAACAATGCCATTGAAGTATATGACTGTACCTCGTGGGGAGCTGCAAGCCGGGACGATATCCACCGATATTGTCAGTCTAGTTCAACGCGAGCTGGAGGCTAACTTGAAGGTCACGTATTGGACGGATGCGACGTTGGTACTTTGGTACATAAACAACGAAGCATTTGAGTTCAAGACTTTCGTAGCCAACAGACGGGCTGAAATACTAGACCGGTCGCTCAAACAAGATTGGCGTCACTGTCCAGGGAAGCTGAACCCAGCTGACATCGCGTCACGGGGGATGCAACCACTTGACTTTTGTAAACCGGACAATAAATCCTTTTGGTTTAGAGGACCCGATTTCCTACAGCGACCATCAGACGAATGGCCACCGTTATTCGACGCGACGACCAACACCATACCAGAGGGTGCCGAGATAAAACTCGACAAGGTTGTCAAGTCTAAAGCGAAAGCCAACGCCAAGGTCAAGAGGAAAAAAGGACGGACGAAATCTGATGACCTGGACGCCAGACCTGACATTACGCCAGACGTCTCGCCAGACACTCGACCAGACGCTTGTACGAATCCTTCGCCGGATGTTCCGCGGGAGATTTCACCAGACGTTTCGCCGGATTGTTCACCAGATTACTCGCCAGATTATTCACCAGAAGCGACACCAGATTGTTCTCCGGATTGTTCGCCAGATTGTTTGATAGAACTCTCGACAGAATGTCTACCGGACGTCTCACCAGACTTTCCACCAGACATCTCGACAGACTGTTCACCAGACTTTGAACCAGACTTTCTGACAGAAGTTACGCTAGACAGACTTTGGGACCAATGACAGGACATTTCGCCGGATGTTCCGCGCTATGTCTCACCAGACGTCTCACCAGACTGTTCACCAGACGCTTCACCAGACTGTCTACTAGACACTCCATTAGAAGACCCATTGGAGCGGACTTTTAGAGACTTACCGAATTTGACTTCTTTGGACGACAAAGGTGTGGCCACAGGGATTACACTCCGCTCGAAGAAGGTACTTGACTTACCTACAGGTAAACGTGTGACTAAGGTTAGGAAGCTTACAGGCTCACAGGAACACACTGACACTGTAGAGTTGAAACCATTACTGCCAGTCGACACATTAGGTGCGGACGGCAAAGGTAAGACCGTAGAGATTGACGTACTTGGGGACTCAGACAAACCTACCGGAAGGCCCGTGGGCCTACCAAGTCCAGACAAGTATCCACACTACGACTACACCTTACCCGATGACGTCACTAACACTTACGTTGACAGGATAGTGAACCTAACTAGATCCTGGACTGACGCGTGCCGCAAGTTAGCATGGCTCAAACGATTGAGACAATATGCCAGAGGCAAACGCGACTTTCCTAGAAGACTTACCTTAAAGGAAATTGGCCACTGTGAAGTTGATATCATTCGACATTATCAATTGCGATATTTCGCACAAGAGTTCACAGCGATCAAACAAGGTAAACAGATTAAGTCTTCACCGATTTTGAGTTGGAGTCCGATTATTTACCGGGGCTTACTTTGTCACAAGTCCAGACTCCAAAACATCGACTTTGCACTTGACTTTAGGTATCCTATCATCATACCGCAACACCATGAGTTACAGCGCGCCATGATACTGGACGCACATGTACAACTCAAACACGTAGGTAGACACCACTGTCTATCACACTTACGTTCGAGGTTTGTACTGATTAGACCTAGTAAGGCACTGAGTTCGGTAACACGGAACTGTATTATTTGTAAGAAGGTGCACGCGAGGATAGGACACCAAGAAATGAGTGAACTACCACTAGCTAGATTACAGGCGTTTAGACCCCCTTTCACTGAGACAGGGATAGACTGTTTTGGACCCATAATCGCGAAACGCGGAAGGGTACAGGTAAAACGTTGGGGATTGATCTTCACTTGCATGGCCAGCAGAGCTGTCCATATAGAGCGAGTGACAGACTTGACCACCAATGCCTTTATCCTAGCCTTACGGCGATTTATCGCTAGACGTGGATTGGTCAAATCCATTTACTGCGACCAAGGGACAAACTTTGTGGGTGCACGGAACGAAATAACCAGAGCTTTGAGAAAATTGGACCAAAACCAGATTTCCGAGGAACTACGTCCTCACCGTATTGTTTGGTATTTTAATACTCCAGACAGTCCGTGGAGAGGCGGCGTTTGGGAAAGGCTGATTGGCTCAATAAAGACAGCTATGGCTAAAGTAGTACCGACGCAACACATTTTGACAGA
>JAUCBJ010008642.1:0-49096 GCA_032718475.1 Nemertoderma westbladi | reverse complement strand
ATATAAAATTCCAATAGAATTTCGACCGAAAAGTATACGATTCCACAACATACGTCACAGAATGTTATAGGACGCAATAAAGCCGTTACTGAGAGACGAGTTGTTTCGGTTAGAAGATGGTGGGTCGGGGTTGTTGGTGGGATCTTGGTAGTGTTGTTAGTAGCAGCGGCACTAGCAACATTGTTCGTTATGATGTCTAACAAGAACAATAAAGAAATAAAAGACCAGATTACAATACAAAATAATCATAATAAAGAAATAAAAGACCAGATTACAATTCAAAATAATCATAATAAAGAAATAAAACACCAGATAAAAATACAAAATAATCATAATAAAGAAATAAAAGACAAGATTACAATTCAAAATAATCATAATAAAGATATAAAAGACAAGATTACAATTCAAAATAATCATAATAAAGAAATAAAAGACCAGATTACAATACCAAATAATCATAATAAATAAATAAAAGACCAGATTACAATTCAAAATAATCACAATAAAGAAATAAAAGACCAGATAAAAGGGGGGGGGGGGGGGGGCAGGTATCTGAATAACGACACTATATTCCAGGACATGGTGTATTCAATACACACTTGAGAAAATATCAAGTGTGTAAAAAATCAAAAATTTCAAGATTCAAACCAATTTATGATTATAATATAATCATATATATATAATATTCTGATTCCACAAAATCTATTTATCTACAGCTGAAGCTATGTACATGAAGCCGTTCAGAAAGAAGTCAAGATATATTGTATGATATATAAGCAACAACTGAAATCCACATCTGAATTTATGTGAATTTATGGGATTTCTTTAACTGGATTGAAATTAATAAGTTGTATTGATGGTTATACTGTACCATTAGCTTTGTACGAAGCCACTAATCTAATAAAACTACCGATAGACAGTAGCCCATTATACCACCAGGATGGAACGAATATATCCGTCCGTTTCGAGATGATTTGGCACAATGTTTAAACATCTGCGGGTAGACCTGATGTACATACTAATCCCCAACTATTTCACATGAGTAGAACTTCCAGGGGACGATAGAAATACACTATAAGGAAAGTGAATCATAATTCAGATGTGGTACGTAAAGACAAGTTAATACAGCTTGTGTCCATGATAAAATTGACCTATTCGCTCAGATAAGAACAATTCGTGGAGTTTCTACAATCCAAAGTTGCTCAGTTGCCGAAAGGTTACTTCGCGTTTCGGCAACTGTCGCGTTTCGGCAAAAAAAGCCGCGATTCGGCTAAAAAGTTCCGTTTCGGCAAAAAGTTTCGTTTCGGCAACAGTCGCGATTCGGGAAAAAAGATGCGTTTTGGTAAAAAGTTGCGTTTCGGCAAAAGTTTCGGATATTCCAGCTAGTAATAATATTTGTTCGCTTGCAGGACGAAGGACCCACTCGTGTTATTTATTGGCAAATAAGTATTAGAAAGATGCTGCTGAAACTCAGGCAATTGAATATCGACATATATTGTAACTTTTCTAAATTTTTCATTGATAAATCGACATTAATTTTATTTCCTTCCTATATGAACCACTAACATTTTTGTTATATTAATTAGTTTATATCACGTATTATTGGGGCCGCTAGTTTATCCATTAAGAATGTTTGTTCACCTACTAAGAATTAGAAAAGTATTTACAAAGATGGGCAAGTTCTTGGCTCCAGTAACATTATTGTGAATTCCCTCTCGTATGTTAGTTAGTAGTTAGTTATAATTTTATAGTAGGGATCAATTCTATAGTAATGGTATACGTTTGTTGGCCCCAGTAAAATAATGTAATTCACCTCCATTGGTATTAAATATAATTTCTGCCAATATTTAACTGTATTATATGAAAGGCTTATAAAACTGAAGGATTAGGTCAGCGGTTTGGCGGTGGTTACTTAGTCAACAAAACAAGAATCCTTCATATTTTTGGTCATACAGTTAACGAACAAGTTGTAATTTATTACTAATTATTGTAAAGTTAGAATACAGGACTTATTATAATTCATAAAACTATCGAAACATTTATTAGTTTTTTTTAAATCAAGATTATTAAAGTCGACTAGTTTAAGCTATAACTTTGCCATTGTACTATCTGATCAATCAATCATTAACTCATCTACAACATGGATCAACAAGGCGGTGGTTATATTAATTCAGAAATCCGACTGGAAGAATTTCCAGGGACGACGGAAGGTGTCTATGAAGTTATTCCAGAGAACGTGATTCCTGCTAATCCGTCACAGAATAGTGAAGGTGACAATAAATCAGTTACTAAGAGACGAGTTGTTTCAGTTAGGAGATGGTGGGTCGGGGTTGTTGGAGGGATCTTGGTAGTGGTGTTAGTAACAGCGGCACTAGCAACATTGTTTGTTATGATGTCTAACAAGAACAATAAAGAAATAAAAGACCAGATTACAATTCAAAATAATCATAATAAAGGAAAGTAAAAGACCAGATTACAATTCAAAATAATCGAGTGTCAGTGGAAAGTATTGGGGATCTAAAGGAAAGAAATAACGAGTTAGAGGAAATGTTGTCGCAGCTTCATCCCGTGTTGGTTTGTTTAAATACTCGAAGTAGGTTCCATCACCTTCGTCAACCATACTAATGGACTAAATGGGGTCATTAGATGCGACAACTCAGTCCCTGGAGGTCCGTGGATAGTAATACAGAGGCGGGTAGATGGATCAATAGATTTCTATCGTGGATGGAGCCAGTATACTACGGGATTTGGTCTTGTGGAGAGCGAGTTTTTTCTAGGTTTGGATAACATCCACAAACTTACCAAAGCCGGAGTCAAACTGAGGATCGATCTTTGGTACCGAGGAGAACACAAGTACGCCGAGTATAATAACTTCAGTATCGGTGATTCTAATAGTAATTACACGCTACAGATATCCGGATACAGCGGTACAGCTGGTGATTCGATACTTTACGGGAGTCCCGGTGGGGTTGGCTACCTCAATGGACAACCGTTCTCCACCTAGGATCGCGACAACGATGCTTCTTCCGATAACTGCGCCGCCGACTACAAAGGGGCTTGGTGGTATCGAGGTGCAGCCGGTCCAATCTAAACGGCATCTACGGGAGGGGGGGTCAGGAGGGACCTCATTGGTTCACATTCACTGACCCTGTCAGCTACGTACCGATGGAGAAAATAGAAATGAAGATCAGAGTTTAACGAATCTACTATTGTTAACTATTAACTATATTATTATTATTATTAAATTTTAATTCGCCATATAGATAGCATATATTATATATAGAGACCCACAACACTTAGTACAATAATTAAGTAATGTACTCTATATAATTATAATTATAATTACACAATAACGTATTTATATAATATATAGTAAAGTAAATCATGAACTGACAAAAGCGAGAGCATTTGCCGTATCCTAGACGACAGGCAAAAATAATTTATTGCACAAACGATATAATTATCATAGTAGGAACCGAAGGTTACTTTCTGTAATAAGAATTTGATAATAAATTTAATAAAATAAATAAATAATAATATAATAACAAATAAATAATTTTAATAATATAATATTATTATATAATAGTAATAATAGTAATATTTTGAGGCGAAATAATATAAAAACGGCTCTAACGATTTCGTTAACGATTTCCCGCTGGTCCCATGTCTGTCCATAGAATGTGGGCTCGAAAAATAGTCATAAACGAAAAAACGCCATAGGCCCAATGATAAAACACCAGCTGGAGCACATGAAAAATAGATAGAGAGGGATATCAATACAAACTACTGTCTCAGTACACTTTTAGAACGCATCAGATTACTTTATAGGCCAACTGTTCTTGCATTCCAACCAGAAATTAACGGGCTTTCAGGTAGACTAATTGGTTTTTTGAATTTCAATTTTTTTTTCATAGAATTAGCTTATTTTTTTAAAAATTGTCCTAATTTTAAAAAAATTTAGCCAAATAATTAGTATCACAAACATTACAATCGCAGTTCGGTACTTATTCTTACATAATATAAAATAAACTAATTTGTTTACGTTATTCTACGGTAAAAAATGTTCCTAGTGAGACATTTTAACTCTATAACTCAAATGGCAGCTGAGAAACATGTACCAAAAAAATTCTAAAAACGCATTTTGAGAAAAATTCAGTTAAAATTTGAACCTTCCCGCGCAAAAACTGTCTGTTATTATGAAATAACGTCTGTCAATATATACCTAGCAAATAGAAAGCATTAAACTAAGCTACGACTTTTGCTATGGGGGTGTTCCTGGTCGCTGATTTCATTTCTGATGTCAGTTTTCACTTAAAATTAAATATTGATTTTCTGTAGGTAGTCTTTCGGTCTTTCTGACTATCCGACAATCTGTCCGTCAAAAATAAGAAAAGAGCAAACAATCTAGTTAAAAGTTTAACTAGCGGGGTTTTCCTGGTCGCGGAATTCATTTCGAGTGACAGTTTCAACATTTGATGACCTCCAAATTGTCTGTTTGGCAGTCAGTCTGTCGGTTATATTTTGACGTACAGACTTACAGGCATACAGACAGAAACGACGAGGCCAAATTTGAATACATATCAGAAATGAAGTCAACCCATATAACAAAAACCCATATAGGGAATTATTTTAGGCAGATAATTTACTTTTTATTGACGGACAGACATACTGACGGACAAACCGACAGTCAATCGGTCAGACAGCCATATCTTGAGAAGTAAAACAGATCTGGCTAAACAGTTTTCAAATTTGGAATCTTGATAAAAATCTGCTCTAGATGAGACAGAAAATAAATTTGAGTGCCTGTACTACTCCCCTTAACGTTGAATTTAATTGAAAAAAAAGGTCGGATTCTTTGCAACTATTTATTAGTAGTTGCAACCCATAGACAGTGTTAGATAAGAGCGACAGATCGTCAGCATCCTAAGTGATTAATGGGTTTAACTTTAATTACACAGTCATAACCTGATCTATTTAAAGCTTTGATTAAATCATCTATGTATAAATTGTATATGTAAGGGCTGAGAATACCGCTTTGTTTGGTACCATTAGTTAAAGAAAATCTATCAGAGTTATAACTACCCCAACTAACAATAAGTTGTTGGCTACTATAGTTAGAGAAAATCTATCAGAGTTATAACTACCCCAACTAACAATAAGTTGTTGGCTACTATAGTTAGAGAAAATCTATCAGAGTTATAACTACCCCAACTAAAAAAGTTGTTGGCTACGATAGTTAAAGAAAATCTATCAGAGTTATAACTACCCCAACTAACAATAAGTTGTTGGCTACGATAGTTAAAGAAAATCTATCAGAGTTATAACTACCCCAACTAACAATAAGTTGTTGGCTACGATAGTTACAGAAAATCTATCAGAGTTATAACTACCCCAACTAACAATAAGTTGTTGGTTACGATAGTTACAGAAAATCTATCAGAGTTATAACTACCCCAACTAACAATAAGTTGTTGGCTACGATAGTTAAAGAAAATCTATCAGAGTTATAACTACCCCAACTAACAATAAGTTGTTGGCTACGATAGTTAAAGAAAATCTATCAGAGTTATAACTACCCCAACTAACAATAAGTTGTTGGCTACGATAGTTACAGAAAATCTATCAGAGTTATAACTACCCCAACTAACAATAAGTTGTTGGCTACGATAGTTACAGAAAATCTATCAGAGTTATAACTACCCCAACTAACAAAAAGTTGTTGGCTACGATAGTTAAAGAAAATCTATCAGAGTTATAACTACCCCAACTAACAATAAGTTGTTGGCTACGATAGTTACAGAAAATCTATCAGAGTTATAACTACCCGAACTAACAATAAGTTGTTGGCTACGATAGTTACAGAAAATCTATCAGAGTTATAACTACCCTAACTAACAATAAGTTGTTGGCTACGAAAGTTACAGAAAATCTATCAGAGTTATAACTACCCCAACTAACAATAAGTTGTTGGCTACGATAGTTACAGAAAATCTATCAGAGTTATAACTACCCGAACTAACAATTAGTTGTTGGCTACGAAAGTTACAGAAAATCTATCAGAGTTATAACTACCCCAACTAAAAATAAGTTGTTGGCTACGATAGTTACAGAAAATCTATCAGAGTTATAACTACCCCAACTAACAATAAGTTGTTGGCTACGATAGTTACAGAAAATCTATCAGGATTTCAGGAAGTATCTACGAACTCTATAATGCGCCGTAAGACTGTGTTTTCAAAGATCATTCCAGTTAGAATAAAATCCCAAAATGGGAGATCAATTACAACTTTTTTGGATAATGGGTCGGATTGCTCTTTGATCGATGCAGATTTGAGCAGATGGTTAAATTTAGATTATGAAGCAAAGAAGGTTTCCTTTAGTACAGTGAATGATCGAAATGGTATGATTGAGTCAGGTGAAGTTTCATTCACAATAGAAGGTATTATGAAAGGATATGAAAATGTGAATGTAAAAATTGAATCAGCACTGATTTTCCCAAATTTGAACATCAAGTATAAACGACCAGCTGACTATTATCCTGAATATGATTTTCAGTGGGAACGAACTGATGTGGACCTAAGCTACCCAGAACTAGATATAGATACTGTGAATATTCTTATTGGACATGATGTACCTGCATTACATATACCTATTGGTGAAGTAGCGCGTCCACAGGACATCAATACACAACCTTATGCAGAAAAAACATTATTAGGCTGGACTCTCAGTGGTGTCAAAAATGAATCCGTTGATACAATCAACCATAATGAATTGTTTGAGATCAGGATTAACCATGTCCAAAAGAGTAGAGTATTATCGGTAAGATTGGCAATTGGAATATCACTGGAGTTGACATAAGAAAGCTGGAGATTAAACCAAGCGATTGCGTTCATCCTGGAGTGAAGTTCTGTGAGATCAATGGAGATGACCATGAACTTGTACTTGAGTCAGAGAGAACACAGGGGCTATAACGAAGTACTTCAATCAGGAGTCTCACGAACTTGATGATCACAATAAAGCGCATTCCGAGGAGGATATAAAGTGTATTGAGATGTTAGATAAATCTGAATTCATAGATGGGCACTGGGTATCACCACTGCTCTGGAGTAACCTAGCCAAAATAATGGATAACAACTTCTCTATGGCATTTAGTCGCCTTAAATCTACCGATTTCATGGTAAACCAGAAATAAAGAAGAGATATAGCGAAATCATTCAGGGCTATTTAGAAGATGGAATTGCATCTCGAATACCAGAAGATGAGTTGGGTCAAGGAAAGCGTACATATTACCTTCCAACGCATTATGTGCTTGAACCCAGAAAAAAGGGAAAGATTCGTGTTGTGAATGATGCAGCAGCAACATATAAAGGGGAATCCCAAAATACACAGCTATATACTGGTCCAAATATATATAGTTCATTGGTTGGTGTACTCTTTAGATTTCGGGAAGGACAAGTTGGAATGACATGTGACATTAAAGCAATGTTTCATCAAGTTCGCACAACCAAGAAAGACTCTGATAGCCTTAGGATATTCTGGTGTGACCTAAACCTAACCATTGAAATTGAAGAAATAGAAAATCGTTCTCCAAACGATATTGTAATTATTCGCATGTTAGTGCATATATTTGGAGTCAGAGATTCACCAGTAGTCTGTAGTGATGCCTTGAAGAGGACAGCAACAAAGTTTGGAAAGAATTTTGATCCCATAACTGAGGAAACAGTCAAACGATGCTTCTATGTAGAAGATGGAATGATAAGTACAGATAATCCTGAAGAAGCAATTCGTTTAGCCCTAGACCTAAAGGCTCTTCTCAAACGAGGGGGTTTCAACTTAGTGAAGTTTAGATCAAATGATAAAACGGTGATGTCTAATCTTCCTGACGATATTAAACTCACAAGAGAAGAAATGTTTGGGAAAACTGCAGATCATAAAGCATTAGGGATTCAATGGGACCTCCAGAAGGATAGTTTATATTTTAAATATGTGCCTAAAGGAAAACCTTGCACTAAGCGCGGCGGATGCCTGTCCATACGAAATTCTGTTTTTGATCCAATAAATTTCCTAGCACGTGTACTTCTGGTAGGCATGAATATCATAAAATCCATGTGGATAAATAAGATCCCTTGGGATGAAATTCTTCCCCAACCTATTCAACAAGAGTGGAATAAGTGGGTCAAGAACCTACAGGATATTGATCAAATCTCAATAACAAGAGCATTCTTCCCTTGTAGAATAAACGGTAATGTTTATCAATTACATAGCTTTTCAGATGCATCAAAATCCGGAGTCCCAGTGAGAATTGGTACCTTAATGGACAACCGTTCTCAACCTATGATCGCGACAACGAGGCCTCGCCCCTAAACTGCGCCGCCGACTACCGCAAAGGGGCTTGGTGGTATCGGAGGTGCAGCAACTCCAATCTAAACAGCGTCTACAGAAGGGAGGGTTGGGATGGACCTAGTTGGTACACATTCACTGACCCTGAGAGATTCGTACCGATTGAGAAAATAGAAATGAAGATCAGAGTTTAGCGAATCTACTACTATTGTTAACTATTAACTATATTATTATTATTATTAAGTTTTAATTCGCCATATAGATAGCATAGATTATATATAGAAACCCACAACACTTAGCACAATATTTAAGAAATGTATATAATTATAATTTAATTATAATAAAATTATTTTTAATTAAAATTTTGCATTTTTTGCAATTTTGCAATTTTGCTAGAAAGCCATTGACCCTTCGGGCCACGGCTTTCTAGTTCACAAGCCTATTCACCATTCAAAACATTAATTAATTAATTAACTTAACAAAACTTCATATGATTGAAAGTGTTCTCTCAAACAAAAGACTGATTGTTCGCGCTTTTCAGACCTTTAGCAGTTTAACCTGCCAAATTTAGATGTCTTCTAGGTTATAAATCGACTTTAGCCTATGACGAGTATTTGATACAAATAAACACTACATTAGCCAAAGCCAGCCTATGCGCGACCATTCACCCGTTGGATATACCCGGGAGACTGGATTCGGAAGCTTTAATCTTATTGCGGTGTAGGCCTACTGTACTATTCGATTGATCGTTAATATATAATCTCTGACAAATATTATTCACTTTCGGGAAATATTAGCAGTTCCTTTAGGACGTGGCGCTCTAAATATGTAAACAGAGTTATGACTTATACTAAACACAAAGGGATGGCTTAGGATTTACACATAAGGCGCATTCTTTAGGATATGCTTTGTTATCAGTCAAGCTCATACACACTACCGCACAATACTGCACACTAATCTGCCGATCTTCACTGATTTTAATCATATATAAAGAGAATAGCAACCGACATTTGTAGGGCCTATGAAATAGCATTCAACTCACTACAAACCAATATAATGTAAGTCGCAATTGCTATATGTAACCAGTCTCTCTAACCTTTAGTGTATCAAGAAGATTGGGGTTTTATGATCATTTATCGATATTCTCCAAATAACAATATTCAATCAACTGATACAATTAATAACCAACAGTAAATAGCAGTACAATAATGCGGTGAAAGGTTTGACAATATGAGTTTGAGTTTGTGTCGTTTGAGTTTGCCCGATAACAGTTATGTGTTCCTATAATTAAAGCTTTTTTAAAGCTAAATTTATTTGGTGTTACAATGCTTCTCTCAAGAATTCCAAATATACGTTGGAGTTACCACGTTTATCCGCTTCTTTAACGTCTTTTCTTTTGAGTCGATTTCGAATAGAATTTTCGCATTCGAATTTCAGTTTATTGTTCCGACTCCGCTGGGTAGGATATTTAAATAGTACCATTTCCCTTTTGGTGTTGACATAGTCCGTATCGTGTAAATCAATAGAATGGCCAGTAGTTAAGAAGTCTATATACGTTCCATTACGATGCGTGTAGCGAGCGGTGAATTTTCTATAGTCCAATTCACACGTAAGTTGCTCCTAGGAAATCGGCGGTTCGATATAATGACCATCGTCCTCCGTAGTAGTTGGACTAGCGTCGCCGCGTATCAAGCTATCAACAAACGCTTGTAAAGGTAGAGTATATCGCTCCCTGATACCAAGATCATCTTCTATCAACTCCGTCATATCTGCTATATGAGTTTATTAATATTATAATAAGTTTAGATTTAGGCGAGCAAGCGTCGCTGCCTACCCCTCTCTGCCCCCGGACAGTGTGAGATTCTCAGCGCCGATGTACCGTCGTCGCTGTGTTTTTCACCAACATGTAGCTACACAACGACAACGACAACCAGCACGAGTCACTCCACTGTCCGTCCCAAGGGCTTAGATTCACTTCAGGTTTTTACTGCAGAGTTAGGGTTACTTTCACAATTGCGACTCGCTACTGTAAACACACCTTAGTAGTAACATTCGCCTATAAACTCACAAATGCCACACACACAACTGTCACAAATTACACACACTCGGGCCATTTGTCCGTTAGTCAGTGCCTTCCAGAATGTCACGTTATTATTATGTATCCTTGGATACTAGCAGTGCGAGATTTATTTCTTATGCTATGCAATGGGGCAAGCTTTCTATTGTTCTTTTTAACTTGCTTCTAATTCTAGCGTGGGTGTTACTATGGTGACATTATGGAAAGCTAGCGGTAGAATTAGGGTAATTCCAATGCATACAGATCTGGGATGCTATTTAATAGTAATTCTTTAATGGTCAATATCTCGTTTATACATGATTTTATAAATTTTATCGGCTATTGACTCATACGTTGGAGATTCTCACACTCTAACACACTTAATAGGATGAATCTCCGCTCCCGTGATCTATTAATTAATGGGATTTTGGGAATGTTATAAATTGCATAAAATTGCAATTTATTAAATTCATTAAAATATGAACTCAAATTTATTCCCGGAAATTTTATTATTTGATAGTAAAATTGATACAATTTTATTCCAGAATATGTCTGGGGTCATAAAATCCTTAATTCTATGAATTTGTCCTTTTAAGAGTATCGGTAAGTGCTACGATATCTTAATCGACTTGAATTTTTAAAGGATCTGAATTTTACAGATTTTAATTTATAGATTTGTAAATATTAAATAATTAATATTTGAGATGGGCACCAATTTATTCCAGAACTTGTCTGGGGACGTTAACCACTGATTCTAGAATTTGTCTTTCAAGTATATCGGTGGGTGCCGCGATATCTTAATCGACTAGAATTACAGATGGTTAAAGGGTTTAACAGATTTATTTGCATTTACGCTACTGTTAGAGGGACATCACGCTACTATATGTATTATTATATATGGTATGAGAGCAATATCGCACGAAGCATTGTCAGTGTAAAGAGGCAAGTCGTTTCCAAGGTCTACCCAGAGCTTGGTTTAGCCGAGACACGAGGATCTGAACTTTGCATTCCTAATACTTTGCCTACCAATAATACTTGAATATAGTAGTGGCTTTATTGTACTTTAATAAGTACGGACATTTCATCTTACTGTAGTCACGTATTTATAGTATGATACAGACAGTAAGGAAAGAGAAAAAGAATTATTTCTCGCCGTCGCACTAAATATATATTATAAGTAATTATGTACGTAATAAACACTAATATATTGCACTAATCTACTAAATAATCACTAAAATAACATTCTACTAAATAAAATTAAATAAAACGATTATAATAAAATTACATAGTAATACATACATAAATATAAAAATAATAAAACGAATATAAAATAATATAGTCACACACCAACTCCAAACGATATCATGTTGGGGAGCCCCTAGATGTTGGTTGGATTAGGGAGGTGGTCGTGGGAAGGGTATCTTGTCTTCCATAGTTTCCGGAGAGTTCTCTATCTCTTTCCAGTAAACATAAACGTCCCACTGGGCGATTGAGCTGCTGTGTCTCAAAGACAATTCCCGGTTTCTTGAAGTTACGCCGCATGACAACGAGTTCTACCGAGCGCACCAAACCATCACTCGAGATGTGAGTCTCGATGATACGACCTGTTTGCCATCGCTTACGTGGAATATCTTGATCCACAATAAGCACCATGTCTCCGGCGCTGACGTTTTCTTGCTGCGCAATCCACTTAGTTCGAAGTTGTAGTGTGGGCAGGTAATGTTTTTCGAAATGGTCAGCGAAACGACGGGATAGCAACTGCATAAGTTGCCAAGTTTGACGGCAGTACTCGTCTCCATCTGTGATCTCCGATCGTGGGAGCATGGCTACGGGTTTCTTCAGTAGAAAGTGCGCGGGTGTTAGCGCTTCCAGGGAATCAGGACTCGAGGAGACTGGCATAAGCGGTCTTTCGTTGAGATAGGCGGCGATTTCCTCCATTAACGTCCGCAAGAGTTTGTCGGTGAGATAAGCGCGACACGGCACTATAAAGTGAAATGCGGTCTTCACGCTCCTAATCAATCTCTCCCAACTTCCTCCCCACCAAGGGGCGTCGGCGGCGTTGAAGGTCCAGCTAGACGCTGTTACCTTTAGCTGATCGTCCACCTGTCTTTGGTTCCAGTCCTTTACGTAAGCTTGAATTTCGTTGTTGGCGCCAATGAAATTCGTTTCCTTATCCGTGACATTATGGGAAGCTAGCGGTAGAATTAGGGTAATTCCCATGCATACAGATCTGGGATGCTATTTAATAGTAATTCTTTAATTGTCAATATCCTCTTTATACATGATTTTATAAATTTTATCGGCTATTGACTATATATTGGAGATTCTCGCACTCTAATACACTCAATAGGGTGAATCTCCGCTCCCGTGATCTATTAATTAATGGAATTTTGGGAATGTTATAAATTGCATAAAATGACCATTTATTTAATTCATTAAAGGATATGAATCTAAATTTATTCCCGTAAATTTTATTATTTGATGGTAAAATTGACACAATTTTATTCCAGAGCATGTCTGGGGACATAGGATCCTTAATTCTAGAAAAATTGTCTTTTAAGAGTATCGGTAAGTGCTGCGATATCTTAATCGACTAGAAATTTTAAAGGATCTGAATTTTACAGATTTTAATAAATATTAAATTAATATTTAAGATGGGCACCAATTTATTCCAGAACTTGTCTGGGGACATTAACCACTGATTCTAGAATTTGTCTTTCAAGTATATGGGTGGGTGCCGCAATATCTTAATCGACTAGAATTACAGATGGTCAAAGGGTTTAACAGATTTATTTTGCGTTCTACGCTACTGTTAAAGGGACATCACGCTACTATATGTATTATTTAATATAAGGTAGAAGAGCAATATCGCACGAAGCAATGTCAGTGTGAAGAGGCAAGTCGTTTCCAAGGTCTACCCAGAGCTTGGTTTAGCCGAGACACGAGGATCTGAACTTTGCATTCCTAATACTCTGCCTACCAATAATACTTGAATATAGTAGGAGCTTTATTGTACTTTAATAAGTACGGACATTTCATCTTACTGTAGTCACGTATTTATAATATGATACGGACAGTAAGGAAAGAGAAAAAGAATTATTTCTCGCCGTCGCACTAAATATATAATATATAAGTAATTAAGTAATAAGATTAATATATTGCACTAATCTACTAAATAATCGCAAAAATAACATTCTACTAAATAAAATTAAAGAAAACGATTATAATAAAATTACATAATAATACATACATAAATATAAAATAATAAAAACAAATATAAAATAATATAGTCACACACCCACTCCGTATGGTGTTACGTTATGGAGTCCCTAGATATTTGTCGGATTAGGGAAGTGGTCGTAGGAAGAGTATCTTGCCTTCCATAGTTTCCGGACAGTTTTCGGTCTCTTTCCAGTAAACATAAACGACCAGCTGGGCGATTGAGTTGTTGTGTTACTTTCTCCGCTCCCTTGGCCTGTCTAATCTCCGCCGTGGTAAGATGAGGAGGCCATTCTTCTTCTTCTTTACTTAAGAAGTCGGATCCACCTAACCAGCCTGGAGTATCTATCAGTTCTTGAGGAGTTGCTCCTCTGGAAGCGATGCCGGCTAGATTAATCGTCTCGGGGCAATGTCTCCATTGATCTACATTAGAGTTAATATCGTCATTATCTGAGGAGTATGGTGTTCCCTCAGTTGGGTCGTCCACCTCACTGGTCTCATCTTCCCATTCACTCACCTGGTAGACGCGATCTTTGGGCAGCCTTTCCATGAGAGTTCGACGGAAAGGTCCAGTAAAGTACCAACCTACTCTAGTTCTTCCCGCATAGGTTTGTAGTGGTTGCGGTTGAGCAGGCCGTTTCTCCAATGTCTCAAGCGCCTCATGCGCATTTTGGCCGATGAGTATTTGTACTCCAGGATAGTCTGTGTTAAATCGAGGTATCTTAAGCTGCTGGGCGCAATCGTCCTCGTCCCAGTTATAAGGTTCCACTTGGCTGGTAGCGAAGTTCTTTATCGCCACCATTTTTACTGACCTTATACTGTGTTCTCCTAATTCATCCTGGGGAGTGGACAACGCACTTACATAGTAATCTGCAATTACTGTAGATTTCCAAACCTGCATAATTCCTGACATGTTTAACTTAGTTCGGAACTTGGGTTGTCCAGCAAAGATGTCCTCGGCTAGTTCTTTATCGATGAATGTTCCTGTGCTGCCGGAGTCAAGAAGGGCATTCACTATGAAACTTTTTCGTGGCCCGTGGATCCTCAACTGCACTACAGGAAATTCTCGGATTCCTACATTGGAAGTTGGTGCTTTCCAAGACGATTGTCGGCCAGAAGTAGTTAGGGGGGGCTCACTGTCAGTGTCTTTTTCATACGCAAGTGCTCGATACACTGCGGTATTTATTACGTAACAGGATTCGTTTTCGTCGGAGAATTTGTCCGTATAGAATCCTTCCATCTCAGAACTTTGGTCAGTGTCGTTCACATCACTGAATTGGACATGTAATTCGGGCTCACTTACCTGACTCGGGTTTTTTCTTTCAAATTCTGTGTGCAGCAAGATATGATGTTTCGCACCGCACTTAGCGCACCTCGTGTCTGAGTAACAGGTTCGCCGTTGGTGTCCGCGTCTGAGACAATTATAACACAACCGCTTATCCCACATGACATCACGTCTATCCTTTAGGGATTTCTTTAAGAATTCATCACATCCACTTAAGCGATGGGGCCCGTCACACAATACACATTTGGGCTTGATGTTACTTACTTTAACCTGTGCTGTGTGGTGCACACTTGTTCTTTCCTCGGGCTTTCTTCTATGAATTCTCTTAGGAGACGTAGGAGGAGTTGTTGTTACCTGTTCTCTCCTGTCACTGGTTCGAGACTTAAATTTACTTATGTCTTGAGGGATTTTGTTGTCATAGTAAGATCTTGCTGTGTCTTTCCCGCTGTTCTCCTCATGGGAGGTCTGGCTTTCGCCTTCGTCTGTATAACACACTGGTGTTATTTTTCTCCTAGAAACGGGTTTTTCACTCACCTTGTTCTCCAGGGTCTTCTCTCGGGACTGCTTTAGGAGCTGTAATTTTACCTCTCCATCTAAGAATGAGATGAGATCAGCCATGGTAGGGTCTCTTTGTTGTTGTTCCATCATATATAGTACTCTTTTGTCCCAACGAGTACCCACTCCACCCTTTGGCAAAGCTGATGCTAAGGCTCCTACAACCATAGAATTCTCATATTCATGAGACTTACCTAGCCAGTCTAGCTGTCTACAGATTTCCTGGATCTCATCGGAGAATTCTATAATCCCGCTGCTAAGAAACTTTCGAGGCGCTACCAATTTCGCATACAAATACCTAGCTATATTTGTCCTATTACCATACCTGATGTTTAATGTATCCCAAACTTGTCTTAATCCATCTGGATGTCCAATAAACTTTAACGCCATTAACTTGGGAGGTCCTTCCAAACACTCGAGGAGGAATCTAAGTTTCTCTCCGTTAGATAGTACAGAGTTCTGTATGTTATCTTTGTAATATTCATTAAAAGGTAACCATTTCATCTCATCTCCATTGAACTTGACGATCTCTCCCACTTTGACCGCTTGACGGGCTTCGGTTCTAGCCATTTGACGCGTAAAGCTTTCTTGGGCCATCGTGTTATTTAATATCGAGTTATCGGTATATAAATTTCTCGGATTATTATCAGGTCTATATGGAATATTATTATCAACAGGTTTATAATTACCCTTAATAGGGTTTACTATAGGAGTTTTTACTTCACTAGCAGTATAGATGCGTGTAGGCTCCACACCTTGCGCATGAAATACTTCAGACCTAACAGGTTGACACATGGTTACAGGTGGTGGTGGTATACCCTTTTGTATATTTACTAATTTATTGCGTTCTAACGCGATACTTTGCTGCACTTCTTGCAACTCTAACCTACTTTCCCTTACTGTGCCCTTGAACTGCTGAACAGTCTCCTGCATCTGCCCGAGCAGGAGATCCATCCCCCGCCGTCTCTCATCCACCCACTCAACCGCTGAAGCGGGAGTCGCCAACATAGTAGCGGGCAGACGGGAAACAACAGGCGACAAATCTCGGATATTTCGCTCGGAGTCCAGGACAGGAACTGTCTCATGGGCGGTTCTGCTGGGCACAGGCAATTTAGTGCTATGCAAAGGGAATTTAGAGGTAGGTTCGGGGAGTACAGGTGTCTCTATCGCCGAAGGGGTGGCTTCGAGAACAGGCCTAATTATTTCAGGCTCATCTACTATAGTAGGGAGTCTTTCTACAGTAATAATTTGGTCTGTGGGTTCTGTACTACCTAAGTCTGTGCTAGCTATTTGTCTTCTAACAGCTGGAGGCAAATCAGGCAATTTGTGACGGTGAGATGTTCTTCTACGCCTACTTAGACAAGATCTATTTCCTCAGCCTTCAGGATCGGTGGTATCGCCTTCCTCAGATGATGTATATCCTCGTCGTTTGGGAGTAGATCGAATCATCATCTGCATTTGACTAGCTGTTAACTGTTTATTTATGCAGTCTTGCATCTCTTGAAGATTTTCCAACTCCAGTTGGGTGGTCTCTTCCGATGCTCTCCATTCTGCTTCTGCCACTGCTATCTTTCTTTCCGCTTCGGCAGTTGCCACTGCCTCCGCCGCCTTTCTTTCCGCTTCTGCCATTGCCATTGCCACTGCTACTGCTGCTTTTCTTTCTGCTTCTGCCGCTGCCATCGCCGCTGTCTTTCTGTCTTCTATACGTTTTTTCTTCACTTGTTCTTCTTGGACTCTAGCGATGCGGAGGCGTTCTTCAAATTTAGCTTGGTTTGCAGCTAACATTTCCACATCTATTGCGTCCAACACAAGCTTGGCTCCTTCACTATTAGGGCGAAGTCCAGACAGCCATCTCCTCAACTCTTCGTCACCTAGGAATCGTTGATAGTCTGACAGATAGATGTCAATAGCGTCCCTCGTTCGCGGTTTCTCTGCTGTCACTTCGCTTTCCACTGGAGAAAACTGATTGATGGTTATATCTAGTAGACTGTCTGACAGGTTTTGCTTTGTGTCAGACATGTTTGTTTATACAGTTGAATGCCTTCTGCTATAAATACAGTTAAAGCAAGTCTAGTAATTCAGTATGACTGTTAGCCTAGTAATTAATTATCGATACCGTGACTCAGTGTAACGTGATATATATACACAATATTTTAGAATACCGGTATACACTTATAGTATATATAAGTATTATTACAGACTAGGTTTGTCACAGAATACCGGTATATAATTTCAGCACAAATATATATAAATATATAATAAGCCTATCGTGAATACCGGTATACAGCTTACACTTATAGTATATATAAGTATAATTATAGACTAGAATTAATTACAGAATACCAGTACCGGTATATAATTTCAGCTTAGATTTATAGAATAAATATAATAAGCCTATTGTAAATACCGGGATGTCAATTATTTTAGAATAATTGAATTTCTGAATTTTAAGGGTTACTTAGTTACTTTACTTTACTTTATTACCGTTATTTAAGCAGTAGTCCAACTGATATTAAGACCTAATTGTTGTATGACAGGCCTACTATTTTATAAATCGATTTGGGTTGATTTATAATATATATACCCGTATGAGGGGTTTTGTTACAATATTGAAATAGATTTATTATTTCTGGGAAGTAATCACTACACAGAAGCTGTGCGCTCTCAGTGAAGTGCTACTTATTGGACACTAAAACAAATAATTCTACTGGCCTAAGTTACTTATCTACGAATTACGTACAATACAGGGTGAGATTACAATCTCTAAATGAACACAAAAAATTACACGTACGAATTTTTAGGGTTAATTTTACAGGGAATCTACAAACCAGCCTAACAAAGGGTTAGAATTTCTGGTTATTACAACGGACAGGATACTACGGTATTTGAGAATAATAAAGCAATAGTAAATATACTGCGTTGTCCAGATAGGAAAAATACCACCGTCTGATGACTTATAGCCGTATCGCTATAAGTACTACGTTATGTTTCACGGAGTGTTCCTACCTAGAAGTTAATTACCGCGGCCTACCAGAGCCAACGTGCCTATTAACCACTTTACAACACAAATATACTGCCTACACACTAATTATCTTCGGAAAGCACTGTACACTAAACCCTAAATTAGGTACAAGTACTTGTATAACAAATAACCAGCAGTTAAAAATACTTGTACAGCTAAAAGAACCACAGTATCTGCCGGAGTGACCAGAGCACAAAATCACCAGTCTTTACCTACGCCGAGCAGCCCTGATGTAGTACCGGGGTTAATTTAACTATAACGGTATGTATAACAAGCACAATTACTGTAGGAATAAACTTGGGGATATGAATGTTGCGAATAATCGCATAAACTCTGAATAATAAATATTACGCTACGCGTACAGACTATTCAAACAAAATACAGACTAAACGCTGGCAGACTACTATCAAGCCTAAACAAACTACAGTATATGCAGTCTCCGAAATAGTTAGTTAGTATGCGTTCTAACCGAGTAGTACGACTTATTCTTTCAGGGGATTTACCTTACAACTCAAAGATGCCCCTACGTTCCTAACTAGCACTTTATCGGACGTATACTCTACACACACGGCAGTCCCTTCAGACCTAACAACAGCCAGACAACAATCCAGCCTACAAATTATCCTAATAAGAAATATTACGCTACCCGTACAAACTACACAAACAAAATACAGACTAAACGCTGGCAGACTACTATCAAGCCTAAACAAACTACAGTATATGCAGTCTCCGAAATAGTTAGTTAGTATGCGTTCTAACCTAGTAGTACGACTTATTCTTTCAGGGGGGTTTACCTTACAACTCAAGATGCCCCTACGTTCCTAACTAGCACTTTATCGGACAGATGCTCTACACACACTGCAATCTCTTCAGACCTAACAACAGCCAGACAACAATCCAGCCTACAAATTATCTGTACAATCTGCGCAGGCTTACACGTCTTCTGCTCAATATTAACTTACAAGTAAATAAAACTGACAGAAATAGGCCTAAGTAAAATCCCAATAAAAACCAGGCATCCCCGATTTAATATCAAGACCTACCGGTATATAATTATCAAAATCGAATAATACTGCTGTACCTGTACAGTAAGTAAGTACCGGTTCGGGTGGTTAGGTAGTCAGGCCTACAGGTTACCGGTCGACCGGTACTTTTGTGCTTTATTGCCTACGTTGCAATAAAGAAACGATAACTGTTATTGTTCGCGTTTTTCAGACCTTTACCAGTTTAACCTGCCAAATTTAGATGTCTTCTAGGTTATAAATCGACTTTAGCCTATGACGAGTATTTGATACAAATAAACACTACATTAGCCGAAGCCAGCCTATGCGCGACCATTTACCCGTTGGATATACCCGGGAGACTGGATTCGGAAGCTTTAATCTTATTGCGGTGTAGGCCTACTGTACCATTCGATTGATCATTAATATATAATCTCTGACAAATATTATTCACTTTCGGGAAATATTAGCAGTTCCTTTAGGACGTGGCGCTCTAAATATGTAAACAGAGTTACTTATACTAAACACAACGGGATGGCTTAGGATTTACACATAAGGCGCATTCTTTAGGAGATGCTTTGTTATCAGTCAAGCTCATACACACTACCGCACAATACTGCACACTAATCTGCCGATCTTCACTGATTTTAATCATATATAAAGAGAATAGCAACCGACATTTGTAGGGCCTATGAAATAGCATTCAACTCACTACAAACCAATATAATGTAAGTCGCAATTGCTATATGTAACCGGTCTCTCTAACCTTTAGTGTATCAAGAAGATTGGGGTTTTATGATCAATTATCGATATTCTCCAAATAACAATATTCAATCAACTGATACAATTAATAACCAACAGTAAATAGCAGTACAATAATGCGGTGAAAGGTTTGACAATATGAGTTTGAGTTTGTGTCGTTTGAGTTTGCCCGATAACAGTTATGTGTTCCTATAATTAAAGCCGTACTAATGTTGGCTAAAGTCTGAAACACAGAATCATTCCACAGCCGATGTTCTGGGCTAGGAAAACCAACACACTGATCCCTGTGGGCTGTTGCAGGTAGCTTTCAACACAAAAAGAAATAGCTCTCATTGGCAGAGCTCCAGATTCTACAGGTCCCAAATGGTCCAAAATGCCAAACCACCCTAGCGTTTGCACCCCCTCGCCAACACAAGGATGAATCACTCTGCTTGGTTGATCGTTGTTCTGATTGGTTGATCGAACAGAACAAAGAGGCCATGCGTACAGCAAATCAGCCAATCAGCTGGTAGATCGTATCATTTGAGTTAGGGAGTTTTTAGAGTATTTGAGCGCATTGGGGGAAACTGGATTGCGGAGCAAAAGGGCCAGTTATATCCCACAAAAGCTTTTACACTGATGCTGTTTTACTTTTTCAGATATCTACACTGGTCAACGTCCTTCACATAGATGCAGCCTTATGTTGTAGTACAGTAGACCTCTGACAATTATCAGCGTAAAAGCATTTTTAATAAATAAATGTGAGAGAGTTTTTACTTTTCAGATTCAGATATTTCGCACCCTAGCAGTAGACTGGAAATCCGCAGACTGGTTAGCGTCCTCCCCATACAAACAGCCTATGGTCAAGCATGCCTTTCCCAAGTATAAGCAAAAAAGCATTAGAAACAACAAAATGGGAGAAGGATTTCACTTGAGACATTTCACCCTCTAGCGGCAGACTGAGAAATTGCAGATTGGTCAGGTTTTCCACAAACACGCAGTCTTTGGTGTAGTAGACCTCTGACAAGTATCAGCCTAAAAGCATTAGAAACAACGAAACGGGATAAGGTTTTCACTTTCAGACAATTCGCCCCCTAGCGGCCGAATGGAGAACTGCAGTTTGTTCGGCGTCTTACCTAGACACACACCCTATGGTGTACTACACATCTGGCAAGTGTCAGCCTGAAATCATATTAATAACGAAATGGGATAAGGTTTTCACTTTCAGACATTTGGCCCCCAAGCGGTAGACTGGATAAATGCAGACTGGTTCTAGCTCCTCCCCAAACACACAGTCTATGGTGTAGTAGACCTCTGCCAAGTATCAGCAAAAAAGCATTATAAACAATGAAATGCATAAAGGTTTTCACTTTCAGACATTGCGCCCCCTAGCGGCAGGCAGAGCTATTGCAGATTGGTCTTAGTTCTCCACAAACACGCAGTCTTTGATGTAGTAGACCTCTGACAAGTATCAGCCTAAAAACATTATAAACATCAAAATGGGATAAGGTTTTCACGTTCAAACATTTCGCCCCCTAGCGGCCAAATAGAGAACTGCAGGTTGTTCGGCGTCCTCTTCAGACACACACCTTGTTTAGTGTAATACGCATCTGCCAAGTGTCAGCCTAAAAGCATTATTAATAACGAAATGAGATAAGGTTTTCACTTTCAGACATTTGGCCCCCTAGCGGTAGACTGGAGAAATGCAGACTTGTTCTAGCTCCTCCCCAAACACGCAGTCTTGGTGTAGTAGACCTCTGCCAAGAATCAGCAAAAACGCAGTGAAAACAACGAAATGGGTGAAGGTTTTCACTTTCAGACATTGCGCCCCCTACCGGCAGACAGAGGAATTTCAGATTATTCAGAGTTCTCTACAAACACGCAGTCTATGGTGTAGTCGACTTCTGCCAAGTATCAGCAAAAAATCATTATAAACAACGAAATGGGATAAGGTTTTCACTTTCAGATATTTCTCCCCCTAGCGGCAGACTGGGGAATTGCAGATTAGTCGGCATTCTCCGAAAACACACAGTCTATGGTATAGTAGACCTCTGCCACGATCAGCTAAAAGGCATTAATAATAACGAAATGGGAGAAGGTTTTCAGTTTCTGACATTTCGCCCCCTAGCGGCAGACTGGAGAACTGCAGATTGATCAGTGTCTTCCCAAACACACAGTCTATGGTCAGGAACGTATCTGCAAAGTATCATTTAGAACAGATTGAGTCTGTTGGTGCAACCGCTGTTATAACGCTTCCTGCTGGTTGAAAAATTTGGCTGAAAATGGTTATGGAATAATAGCCAAATTTGACCACAAATACGCATTCACACATAAATAATGCATAAAATTCGCCTCGATATAACGACGTTTCGCGTCCATGTGCTCGGGGCAGTCTGCATCACGTAGATGCGCATCAAAAAGTAGCATAATAGTCGAGACCCAACATGTAGAGTGACAGAATGAACTGCTAGGCCTACCGCGCTACCGGTACCAAATTCACGAAATCTGCATTCACGCAAACAAACGCGCAAAATAAGACTCGAGATAGCGACAGTGCACGTGCTCGTGACGAGAGCTTTCGTTCGATGTATCGCGAGCTCCGATTGGTGCTTGTGTGTAGAAACGTATAGCTTGGACAGACAAACAGACAGACAGACAGACACATGATATTTATATATATAGACTAGAAAGCCAGTGGCCCTTCGGGCCACGGCTTTCTAGTTCACAAGCCTATTCACCATTCCAAACATTAATTAATTAATTAACTTAACAAAACTTCATATGATTGAGAGTGTTCTCTCAAACAAAAAACTGATGCTGTTTTACTTTTCAGATATCTACACTGGTCAACGTCCTTCACATAGATGCAGCCTTATGATGTAGTACAGTATACCTCAGACAATTATAAGCGTAAAAGCATTTTTAATAAATAAATGTGAGAATGTTTTTACTTTTCAGATTCAGATTTTTCGCACCCTAGCAGTAGACTGGAAATCCGCAGACTGGTTAGCGTCCTCCCCATACAAACAGCCTATGGTCATCATGCCCTTCCCGAGTATAAGCAAAAAAGCATTAGAAACAACGAAATTGGAGAAGAATTTCACTTGAGACATTTCACCCTCTAGCGGCAGACTGAGAAATTGCAGATTGGTCAGAGTTTTCCACAAACACGCAGTCTATGGTGTATGTACGCGCTTTTTACACGTCTTCAACTCAATATTAACTTACTAGTAAATAAAACTGACAGAAATAGACCTAAGTAAAATCCCAATAAAAACCAGGCGTCCCCGATTTAATATCGAGACCTACCGGTATACAACAATCAAATCGAATAATACTAAATGTACTTGTACAGCAGTACCGGTTCCGACAGTTAGGCCTACCGACCTACCGAAGTATCGGTTCAGGTTTACCGGTCGACCGGTACTTGGCAACCTTATTGCTTACTGCAATAAGATCTATAACTGTTATTGTACGCGCTTTTTAGACCTTCAGCAGTTTAACCTGCCAAAATTTATATGTCTTTGTTGATAAATTAATTTTTATACGAATGACAAGATTTAATATAAAACAAACACAATATTAGCCGAAGCCAGCCTGTGCGCGTTCATTCACCCGATGGCTACGCCCGGGAGACTGGATTCGGATGGCTTAGATTTATTGCAGTGAAGCCTTCGTATATTATTCGATTGATCAGTAATATATAATCTCTGACAAATATTATTCACTTTCGGGAAATATTAGCAGTTCCTTTAGGACGTGGCGCTCTATCTATGTAAACAGAGCTGTGACTTATACTACACACAACTATATGGCTTAGAATTCAAGTATGAGGCACATTCTTTAGGAATGCTTAGTTATCAATCACAATCACGATCACACGCACTACCGGTACCGCACAATACTGCTCACTGGTTTGCCGACAGTTACTGACTTTGATCACACATAAAGAGATCAGCAATTGACTCCTGTAGTGGCTATCAAATAACATTAGATTCAATACAAACCACAATAATAAAGTCGCAATCGTTATAAGTAAACTGTCTCTCTAAGCTGTAGTGCATCAAGAAAATTGGGAAATTTGGGATGTTCGTTGATATTTTCCAAATAATAACATCAAACCAACTGATACAAATAATTACAAACAATAAAAGCAGTAAGACGGTAGGTTAAGATATGATATAAAAGATATGAACCGAATTGTAGGCCGTGAATTGTTAAGTTGTTGTGATATGTGACATAAGATCGTAATGATATGTGAATCGATAACAGTTATACTTTCTATAATCTATGCCCACTAATATTTCGTATAAAAATTAGGGAAAACAATTCTAATGCCGTTCTTTCTGGCTTAGAGGTAATCTCGTGACTACTGAATGATGAAATACTAAGAACTTTAACTACGTGGAACAGGCTCCCGTTCAACACAGAGAAAGAGCATACAGATGGGATTTTCAGTTCAGTAGCGTGGTATTGGACAAAATCAGAACTAGCTCCAATCTTATTGGCAGATATGTCCGGTAGGCTTATTAAGAGCTTTCATCCAGGGAAGAGCAATCTAGCCAACCAACAGGCAGCTTGCCATTCAAGCCAGATCCCTTTGAGAGTATTCCAGCGATTGGGGGGGGAACTGTTTAGCAAGGCAAACGAGCTAGTCATCCCACAAAAGCTTTTACACCGCTCCCAGAAAATGGGATTTAAGTCTATAAAATATACAAAATCACAGTTTCTAACATACAAAATACTCTAAACAGTTAGTCTTTCTTGCGCGGACGGCGTTTACGCAGTTTTTTAAAGCTGGCCAGAGTCTTTTTCTCTTTGGGGCGAGCCACTTTACAAGGAGGGCTATAACTCCTAGGTAAAGGGTGCAATATAATTGCATCAGAAGGTATAGGATTATAGTCGGGGTATCCGCCGTTTCGATATGTTTCTCCTCGAGCTGATTTTCCTCCGCTCATAGTTGGATACGCTCGTCCAAAACTCTCGCTGAGAATAGAGTCATCCAAGCTCGATATCGTCCTATAGATTCTGGATTTCCCAATCGAACTGGGATAAAGCCAATTCGTTTATCGCTTGGACTTGCTGTTACAACTTACGTTCATCTGAACAAATGCAAGTTTCCCTTCTGATCTGTGTAGAATAGCGTTTAACTCTTTTCGTACAACGCTCTCCTCCGCCTTGATGAAGGGTTGTATCGCGTTAAACTGGGCGACTACACAGTTTAATGGCGATATTAGGTGTCCGCTTCCCAATACGGCTAGGTAAGATGGGTGACCAGCTAGAGCTCACTGCTGGAGTGTTACCGATTAATTGTTAGGGTAACACTAGATCTTTGAACAGTGAATACAGCTCGGGAGGATCCGTAACACTAATAGGATCAAGAGTCCGAGGTCTCACCAGGGAAGGAGGAGGTCTGACCGAGTATTCTGGAACTCTGATCATGGGTCCATCTAGCGATCATTTGAGACGGGCGATCGTAGGTGATACGTCGAACAGGTTTCGCTCGAAACTCCCGTAAGTATAACGCGTAAAACTGTGTTTAGCGCAACGTCTCCGCGGATGTTTACGTCTTTCCGTTTGTTGGTTAGGTCTAGGGCATGTGTCACAATAATATCAAAGACGTACGTCCTGTAGAGGAGAAGCGGGTGATATTTATTCGGTGTTACAATGCTTCCCCCAAGAATTCTAAATATACGTTGGAGTTACCACGTTTATCCGCTTCTTGAACGTCTTTTCGTTCGAGTCGATTTCGAATAGAATTTTCGCATTCGAATTACAGTTTATCGTTCCACCTCCGCTGGGTAGGATATGTAAATAGTGCCATTTCCCTTTGGGAGTTGACGTAGCCCATATCGTGTAAATCGATAGAATGACTGGTAGTTAAGAAGTCCATATACGTACTATCACAATGCGTATAGCGAGCGGTAAATTTGCTATAATCCAATTCACGCGTAAGTTGTTCCTGGGACATAGGCGGTTCGATATAACTACCATCGTCCTCCGTAGTAGTTGGATCAGCTTCACCGCGTATCAAGTTATCCACAAACGCTTGTAAAGGTAGAGTATATCTCTCTCTAATACTAAGATCATCTTCTATCAACTCCGTCATATCTGTTATATGAGTTTATTAATATTATAATGAGTTTAGCTTTAGGCGAGCGGGCGTTGCTGCCTAACCCTCTCTAACCCCGGACAGTGGGATCCTCAGCGCCGATGCACCGTTGTCGCGGTGTTTACGCCAACGTTGTGGCAACAGTACGACACGGTAACCGGCACAAGTCACTCCACTGTCCGTCCCAAAGTCTTGAAATTACTTAAGGTTCTTTATATGAGAGTTAGGTCTACTTTACAATTGCGACTAGCTACTGTAAACACACTTTAGTAGCAGCATTCACCTACAAACGCACAAACTCCACACAAACTCCACACAACTGTCACTAATTACAAACATACAGGCCATTTGTCTGTTAGTCAATGCCTTCTAGAATGTCACGTTGTTATTGCGTATCCTTGGATACTAAACAGTGCTATGTAATCTCTATACTAGGCAATGGGACAAGCTTTCTATTGCTCCTTTAACTCGTTTCTAATTCTAGCGTGGGTGTTGCCATGGTGACATTATGGAAAGCTAGCGGTAGAATTAGAGTAATTCTCATGCATACAGATCTGGGATGTTATTTAATAGTAATTCTTTGATTGTCAATATCCTCTTTATGCATGATTTTATTAATTTTATCGGCTATTGACTATATCTTGGAGATTCTCACACTCTATCACACTCAATGGGATGAATCTCCGCTCCCGTGACCTATTAATTAAGGGAATTTTGGGAATGTTATAAATTGCACAAAATGACAATTTATTAAATTCATTTAAAGATATGAATTCAAATTTATTCCCGTGAATTTTATTATTTGATGGTAAATTGACATAATTTGATTCCAGAGCTTGTCTGGGGACATAGGATCCTTAATTCTATAAAATTGTCTTTTAAGAGTATCGGTAAGTGCTGCGATATCTTAATCGACTAGAATTGTTAAAGGATCTGAATTTTACAGATTTTGATTTATAGATTTATAAATATAAATTAATTAATATTTGAGATGGGCACCAATTTTGTTCCAGAACTTGTCTGGGGACGTTAACCACTGATTCTAGAATTTGTCTTTCAAGTATATCGGTGGGTGCCACGATATCTTAATCGACTAGAATTGCAGATGGTCAAAGGTTTAACAGATTTATTTGCGTTTTACGCTACTGTTAGAGGGACATCACGCTACTATATGTATTATTTAATATAAGGTAGAAGAGCAATATCGCACGAAGCAATGTCAGTGTGAAGAGGCAAGTCGTTTCCAAGGTCTACCCAGAGCTTGGTTTAGCCGAGACACGAGGATCTGAACTTTGCATTCCTAATACTCTGCCTACCAATAATACTTAAATATAGTAGTGGCTTTATTGTACTTTTAATAAGTACGGACATGTCATCTTACTATAGTCTCGCATTTATAATATAATACGGACAGTAAGGAAAGAGAAAAATAATTATTTCTCGCCGTCGCACTAAATATATATTATAAGTAATTACGGACGTAATAAACACTAATATATTGCACTAATCTACTAAATAATCTAAATAACATTCCACTAAATAAAATTAAATAAAACGATTATAATAAAGTACATAATAATATTTACATATAAAATGTAATAAAATCGATAAAATAATAGTCATACACCCACTCCATACGCATTACGGCGGGGAGTCCCTAGATGTTTGAGGAATTAGGGAAGTGGTCGTGGGAAGGGTTTCTTGTCTTCCATAGTTTCCGGAGAGTTCCCGATCTCGTTCCAGCAAACATAAACGACCGACTGGGCGATTGAGTTGTTGCGTCTCAAAGATTATACCCGGTTTTTTGAAGTTACGCCGCATGACGACGAGTTCTACCGAGCGCACCAAACCATCATTTGAGACATGTGTCTCGATGATGCGACCTGTCTGCCAACGCTTACGTGGGAGGTCGGGATCCACAATAAGCACCATGTCTCCGGCGCTGACATTCTCCTGCTGCGCAAACCACTTAGTTCGAAGTTGTAGCGTGGGCAGATAATGCTTCTCAAAATGGTCAGCGAAACGACGGGATAGCAATTGTATAAGTTGCCAAGTTCGACGGCAATATTCGTCTCCGTCGGCAATCTCGGGTCGTGGGAGCATGGCTACAGGTTTCTTTAGTAGGAAGTGCGCTGGTGTTAGCGCTTCCAGGGAATCGGGACTCGAGGAGACTGGCATGAGCGGTCTCTCATTGAGATAGGCAGCTATTTCCTCCATTAACGTCCGCAAAAGTTCATCGGTGAGATACGCACGACACGGCACTATAAAGTGAAATGCGGTCTTAACACTTCGGATTAATCTCTCCCAACTTCCTCCCCACCAGGGGGCGTCGGCGGCGTTGAAGGTCCAGCTAGATGCAGTTATTCTTAGCTGATCGTCCACCTGTCTCTGGTTCCAGTCCCTCATGTAAGCTTGGATTTCGTTGTTGGCACCAATGAAGTTCGTTCCTTTGTCCGATCGCATGGTATTACTAGTTCCGAAGCGAGCGATCTGTCGTCGTAAACTTAAGACAAAACTGTTAGTAGATAGATCGTTCACCATATCAAGATGGATGGCTCTACAAGTCATACATACGAAGATGACACACCATCTCTTGACTATAGTCCTAGCACGATATACTTCAATAGGGCCAAATAAATCCACACCAGTATTAGTGAAGGGTGGTTCATAGAAGCTTACTCGTTCCCTAGGTAATTCTGCCTCTCGCTGAGTTAAAGGCCTACTGAATGCTTTCCTACAAGGTATGCAATTCCTAAGAATTTGGTTCAGAGCTCTACGGGGTTTATAGAAATAATAGCGAGTTCGAATTTCGCTAAGAACTCGTTCTCTACCAGCATGATACAGTTTACTGTGAACATCTACAATCATCTTGATTTGTACTTCAAGATTTCTAATGAGTATGGGTAATTTAGTGTCAAAGGATATTGGCGCATTGGTCAATCTTCCTCCAACACGTATTAACCCATCTATCATGGTGCTCGAGAAGCGATCCCTTAAGCGCATCTGTGGATTTCTTAACAACAGGAAATACTTATCGGAATCCTCGTAGCATTGCAGGAGTCGCAGTAGCTGTTTATTGGCTTCGTCATGCTCCTGGTAAGTGATCTTTTCTTTTAGAAACCTCTCGGGTATTTTATATTTTGGTAGGTCTTTAATGACATGAACCTGGGCTGATGTTAATGGAGCAGTCTCATCAGTGGTCTTCGTCCTGGAATATCGATGATGAAAAAACCGCTTTAAATAGGCGACGGCCTTACAGAGCCGATTCCAGGAACTGTAATGATGTATTGCTCTCTGTATCAGAGGTGAGATTCCTTGCGAGACGTCTGGTATTCCAGATTTCCAATCTCTATTCTTAATTTCAACAACAGATTTGTTTGTGACGAGGGATGGTAGATCCGAAGCATCGTTTCCGGAAGCATGTAATACAGATAGATCGATTGTCGGTTTAAATAGTTTCGATTTGCTCGCTCGGGTTTTAGGTTTTACCTTTTCCGCTCCCTTGGCCTGTCTGATCTCCGCTGTAGTAAGGTGAGGAGGCCATTCATCTTCTTCTTTGCTCAAGAAGTCGGGTCCACCCAACCAGTCGGGAGTATCTATCAGCTCCTGTGGAGTTGCTCCTCTGGATGCGATGTCGGCTGGATTAATCGTACCAGGGCAATGTCTCCATTGATCTATCGTTGTTCGACTAAGGATAATGGCCACTCTGTTGGTAACAAAGACGCTGAACTGACAGACTTCATTGGTTATATACTCCAACACGAGCAAAGCATCGGTCCAATAAACAGTTTTCTCCAGTGGATAATCGATCTGTTCTGTGACATTACGTCCGATGGCAGTAGCTAGAGAGCCGCTTTTAACTCCGCTCGAGGAACCTTCAACTTATTGTTAATCAATGCCTTAGAGGTAACCAAGGCGACTTTGATTCCATCCGGGGTTTCGACTCTAAGGTATGCTACTATTCCTATTCCCATATCGCTAGCATCTCCAAACACATGGAGTTGATAGGAATACGTAGGGAGAACATGGCCAAAATATGAATGGGGAATTAGAAAACCCTCGATGGCGGGTAGAGAATCTTCCCATTTCATCCATTTCTTCAACAGTTCTCCCGTAAGTGGATCGTCCCATGAGTGGTTTTCAAGCCACATTTGTTGTACTAAACTCCGAGCAATCAATATAACTGGGCTAATAAATCCCAATGGGTCGAAATAGGTGCTCAAAATACTTAAACAAATCCGTTTGGTCCGAACTGGATTCTCTCGCTGTTTTAGCTGAAAAAACAGGATATCCTTCTCTGTGTCGCATTTTTAGCCAAGTGTCTTGGTTTCTGGAAGATCATCTTTTATTAGGTCGAGGTCTTTTGTTCCTCGGTCTTCTACTGGTATCGCTTCCAGAAACTCACGGGAGTTGCTAGTGAATTTCGTCAGTCGAAATCCACCTCTTTTCAAACACTCTATCGTTCCCTTTGCGACATCAATGGCTTCTTTTACCGATGGAAGGGACTTTAAATTGTCGTCCATATAGATGTCCTTTTTGATGTTATCAATCACCTCTTTGGAGAAGGCGTCTCTGTTGTCATCTGCAGTAGTTCGCACTACGGAGCAGGCGTTCGAAGGACTGGATATGATCCCAAAGGCCTGGATGGTCATCCAGTACTCCACTGGTTTCTGTTCGAGGTCGCCTTCAGGCCACCATAGAAACCTTAGACTGTCTCTATCTCTGTCTAGCGCCTTGACCTGTGGGGCGAGCCACGAAGTGAGTGAGCCTTAGCGTCAGTGGTACCATTAATCAACCTGTCGTTCTGTCGTTCTGTCGTTCTGTCGTTCTGTCGTGTTCAATTTTAAACGTTAATAACTCGGCCAATCTTTGATGAAATCTATCCAAACTTGGTACACATGTTGTATGGCAAAAGTTTAGAAATTTTCCAAGTAGAATTTCCGTGTGGCCTTCGAGAAGCTAAGATAATAGCAGTTAATTAGTTAATTAAGTTGATTACGGTAAAAACACCATTTTCAACCTGCCTTTTAAAGGAAATTAATTGTTTTACAGTATAAGACTTCAATAATTATACTTAAAAAATATACAGATGTAATCCGCATACTCCATTCTATTATAGTTTTTAATTAGTTCAAGTGATTTGCTTTAATAATCGTGTCTTTAATTGATCTAAAGTAATTAAACCGGCATAAAAAATGTATTCTCATTAAATACTGCTCATTTATTGGTTAACATCCAAGTTGGCTTGATTCCCAGCAACACTTGAGGTATTCAGTCAGCCTTGCTTGTAAGAGGCAGACTGCTGCTGCTGCTAGTAGCCATCCATTCACTCACTCTCCATTGAACTGGCTGATTGGAGGTGTGTGTGTATCGGGTTCAATGACATTAATATTATTACTAAAGTAACGTCGGGATGTTAATATTCACTGGAGCTATGAGTCTCTCTGGTTAGTTGAATGAATGAAATAAATAATTGTTTTACTGTTCCGAATATCAATGTTTATTTCTGTAGGCCAACTTACTGTATTATTATTTAATCTAAATGTACATAATAGTTTAAATAAATTATTTCACAATTTCATTCCAATTCATACTGCTTACGCAACCATGCTAATTAGGTATATTAAATGGCAGGATTGTTTTTAATTAAAATTTTTACAGAGCAAACAAGTATATTGTATTTAACTGAAAGTTAATTTATTTCGGTAAGTAGGCCTTGCGGTTTGTTAGTTTAGTTAGTATAATAAGTATCAAATATATTACGTGCTGCTGTACAGTAAACGCGGCTTTGCGTTATTGAATTACAGAATTGGCGGTACAAAGTACATTAATAGGGATCAGGCATATTGCATTTATATAATTGTTGTTGTAAATGTACAATAATATGCGCCACTTTTATTTTAGTAACTGCAATGTGTATTTCATTTGTACCTGCAACCCATTAAAAAGGGCAGCTGAACATATCGCGGACAGGCTGACTATTCACCATAACAAAAAAACCCAAATCGCCGCAGTTCCACTTACAGTTCCATATTATTCTGTTTTGCAATTCAACCCAATTTATCTGCTCTCTGCTACACGCGGTTTTATCCACGAGTTTTGTAAAGTCCCGACTTATCGGGAATGACATGAACTTAGCGTCCGGAATATTCTGATCAGATTAAATCTACTTGGCGCTGTAATACTGCATCCCGTTGTACCAGAAGTTATTAAAACATACCGGCCCCTCAAATGCGCTTGCAGTGGGTTAGAGAACAACATATACCGCCCCAGTACAACCGCTATTTTGATAAGGTCCAATATATAATATATATATATGGTCTAACATATGATAGTTCACTAATCAGCTAATAGGCCTATTAATTCGTGAGATTTCAATTTATAAATAAAACTAATATACGAGCTCATATGAGCTCAATTGATTGATTGATTGAAGGTATGACCGTTGTTGTGGGGGACTAGGTCTACCTGTCTAGCAGCTAATATCTCGTCCGTGGAGAGAATAATATAAGTCGAGGAACATAACGAAACGCGTTTAATTAATTTATTTATTCCAATTGGGGATGCTTTCTAACGCGGGAATGCGGTGCTATTAAACATCAACACATTCCTGCGCGTGCGTCGATATTGTGCACTCTAATACTAACAACCCACCCAGACACCCCCTACCCCTCACCCCCCCCCCCCCCCCCCCCCCCATCACCCAACATTACTATGTATAGATCAATGCAGCTCAATATATTAGTAAAGGTATCGTCTGATTAGCTTTCCTACACATGACCTCTTATCCTTGTAGTTGTTTATTTATTTACACTATTTTTTGTTGAGTAAATCTTTCTGATAGGGGGGGGGGGGGGGGGGGGGGGGGACTTACTCTGGACGAGCGCAACGATTGAACGACGCTTATAATAATTAAGACGAGTACGGCGTTGATTATATTCATATACACCACCTGGCTTTGCATATTTAACGTGTGATTGGAAATAAGTTCGTTCTACCCTTCTGTGGGTGGTAGATGTCATGGTTATGTATTGGTGGTTGAGAAGGGTGGGGGGGGGGGGGGGGATTAAAAGGGGTGAACACGTACTGTCCCCCTTTCTTTGATTGATTGGTGGTGTGGGTAAATTTCTCAAAACCTGATTTTGTGATACAGTCGCTTAATTTTAATTTGTATCTCATAACTGGACCTCGTGCTGCGCGAAGGCCCCACGAACGTGTAAGAACATGCCTTCTATATCAGAGGCGAACGCGATGGAATATTGTCTTAATCTGAGAAGTATTCCCAACAAAGATTGAAGCAAGTTGGGTCCTGGTAACAACTCGGAATTGAGAGATTGACCCATATATAGAGCGGAGCCATCGAATACAACTCTTACTTCATGTGGTTTACCGGGTTTGGGAACGTAATGATGCGTTAGATAGTATGTTCTTTCGGTTATGGGTGTTTCTTCCGGTACTCTTTCCGCATAACCTTTATCTATAAATTTCTTCAACTGCGTTTGGTACATTTCTTTAGCTGAAGCATTTGCCGTGAGGCGTCGATGTAATTGAGCAATTCTTTTCTCTGCTAATGGTCGGTTGTTTATAAATCTAGGTTCTCGCTTTCGAAATGGTAGACCAATTTCATATCTTCCTTGATCCTTCAGAAAACGTGTAGTTGTCTCCTGGATTTGCTTGGCTCTTTCCTCTTCTATTGATAGAGCCTTATCGTATGAATTTGGTTCTACCAACTCTTGTGTAAAGAATCGTACAGCGAGTTCATCCCGGATTCTAGCGTTGTAACGCTCTATTTCCTCATTGAGTTCATCGTTGTATTCCATGGGTCCCGATGGGTGAATCAGATGACATAAAGTTAGCTGATTGTTCCAGGATTTATTTTCAGTTAATAAGTCGATCGTGTTCTCTTCCTCGAAGAGTTGATATATGTCGTCATTGTCTGAGGAGTATGGTATTCCCTCAGTGGGTTCGTCAACCTCACTGTTCTCCTCTTCCCAATCCTTTACTTGAAGTAGCCGATCTTGTGGCAATCTTTCTTCAAGAGTTCTGCGGGAAGGGCCAGTAAAGTACCAACCTACTCTAGTTCTTACCGCATAAGTTTGTAATGGCTGCGGTTGAGCAGGTCGTTTCTCCAATGTTTCTAGCGCTTCATGAGCGTTTTGGCCGATGAGAATTTGCACTCCAGGATAATCTGTTGGGAATCGAGGTATCTCCAAATGTTGGATGCTCTCGTCTTCGTCCCAGTTATAAGGTTCCACTTGGGTAGTGGCGAAGTTCTTTATTGCCACCATTTTTACTGACCTTATACTTTGTTCTCCTAATGTATCCTGTGGGGTGGACAACGCGCCTATGTAATAATCTACTGCTATGGTAGATTTCCAAACCTGCATAATTCCGGACATATTTAACTTAGTTCGGAATTTGGGTTGTCCAGCAAAGATATCCTCGGCTAGTTCTGTGTCGATGAATGTTCCGGTACTTCCGGAGTCAAGGAGGGCGTTCACTATATAACTTTTATTAGGACCGTGAACTCTTACCTGTACTACCGGAAATTCTCGTATTCCTACGTTGGAAGTTGGAGCTTTCCAAGATGGTTTCTTGTCAAAGGTGGTTAGGGGGAACTCAGTATCGGTGTCCTCTTCATATGTAAGTGCTCGATACACTGCGGTATTTATCAGATAACAGGATTCGTTGGCGTCGGAGAATTCATCTGTATAGAATCCTTCCCACTCAGAACCTTGGTCAGTGTCGTTCACATCACTGAATGGGACATGTAATTTGGGCTCACTTACCTGACTCGGGTGGTTTCGTTCGAATTCACTGTGTAACAAGACGTGATGTTTCGCACCGCACTTTGCACACTTTATGTCAGAGTAACAAGTTCGCCGTTGGTGTCCTGGTCTGAGACAATTATAACATAACCGCTTATCCCACACGACTTCTCGTCTGGATACTAGAGATTTCTTAAGAAATTCAGCACACGCACTCAAACGGTGGGGCCCATCGCACAGCAAACAGTTTGGCTTGATGTTGCTCACCTTACCTTGGGTTATGTTATGTACTTTCGCTCTTTCTTCGGGCTTTCTTATCTGAATTCTGTTGGGAGACTGAGGAGGGGTCTTGGTAACCTTGTCTCTCCTATCATTCGTTCGAGGCTTATATTTACTTACATCTCTCTGATTTTTATTAACATAGTAAGAGTGGTCAGTGTCTTTTCCGCTGTCCTCTTCTTGAGAAGCTTGGCTTTCGCCGTCGTCAGTATAACATACTGGATTTACTCTTCTCCTAGTAACTGGTTTCTCACTTACCTTATTTTCCGATGTTTTTTCTCGGGACTGCTTTATAAGTTGTAGTTTGACTTCACCGTCTAGGAATGACATGAGATCAGCCATGGTAGGGCTCCGTCGTTGTTGCTCCATCATATACAACACTTTCTTGTCCCAGCGAGTACATACTCCACCTTTTGGTAAAGTAGAGACTATGGCTCCAATAACCATAGAACTCTGATATTCCTGCGACTTACCTAACCAATCCAATTGTCGGCAGATCTCTTGAATCTCATCTGAAAACTCTATAATCTCGTTACTAAGGAATTTTCGGGGAGCTACTAATTTTGCGTACAAATACTTAGCGATATTATCCTTATTACCATACCTGGTGTTTAATGTATCCCACACTTGTCTTAATCCACTTGGATGTCCAATAAACTTCAACGCCATTAACTTGGGAGGTCCTTCCAAACATTTGATGAGGAATCTCAGTTTTTCTCCGCTAGATAGTACAGAATTCTGTATGCTATCTTCGTAATATTCATTAAAAGGTAACCATTTCATCTCATCTCCATTAAATTTGACGATTTCTCCCACTTTTACCGCTTGGCGGGCTTCTGTTCTAGCCATCTGACGCGTAAAGCTTTCTTGGGCCATCGTGTTATTTAATATCGAATTATCGGTATATAAATTTCTAGGATTATTATCAGGTCTATAGGGTATATCATTACAAACAGGTTTATAATCACCCTTAATAGGGTTTGCTATAGGAGTTTCTACTTCACTAGCAGTATAGATGCGTGTAGGCTCCACACCTTGCGCATGAAATCCTTCAGGCCTAACAGGTTGACACATTGTTACAGGGGGTGTTGGTATGCCCTTTTTTACATTTACTAATTTATCGCGTTCTAGCGCGATACTTTGCTGCACTTCTTGCAGCTCTAACCTACTTTCCCTGACAGTTCCCCTGAACTGGTGGACTGTCTCTTGCATCTGTCCGAGCAGGACATCCATCCCCCTCCGTCTCTCCTCCACCCACTCGACCGCCGAAGCGGGAGTCGCCAACGATGTGGCGGGCGGACGAGGGACTACGGGCGACCAATCCATTCGCTCGGAGTCCATGACAGGAACCACTTCAGGGGCTGTTCTACTAGACACTGATAGTTTCGTGCTGTGTAAAGGGAATTTAGAGGTTGCTCCCTGGAATACAGGTGTCTCTAGCACAGAAGTGGTGGCTTCGAGAACAGGCCTAATTATTTCAGGTTCATCTGTTATAGTAGGGAGTCTACTTACAGTAACAATTCGGTCTGTGGGTCCGGTACCACTTACGACTGTGCTAGTTAGTTGTCTTCTAACAGCTGGAGGTAAATCAGGCAATTTCTGGCGAGGGGACATTCTTTTACGCCTACTTAGACGAGATCTATTTCCTTCACCTTCAGGGTCGGTGGTGTCTCCTTCCTCCGATGATGTATAGCCTTGGCGTTTGGAAGTAGATCGACTCATCAATTGCATTCGGCTATCCGTTAACCGTTTATTTATACTATCTTGACTTTCCTGAATATTTTCCAACGCTAGCTGGGCGATCTCGTCAGATGCTCTCCTTTCTGCTTCTGCCAAGGCTTCCGCCGCTTTTCTTTCTGCCTCTGCCACTGCCACTTGTGTCTTTCTTTCTGCTTCTGCCGCTTTTCTTTCTACCTCTGCCACTGCCACTTGTGTCTTTCTTTCTGCTTCTGCCGCTTTTCTTTCTACCTCTGCCACTGCCACTTGTGTCTTTCTTTCTGCTTCTGCCGCCTTTCTTTCTACTTCTGTCACCTTTCTTTCTGCTTCCATTGCCGCTGCCGCTTTTGCCGCTGCTTCTGCCTTTCGGTCCTCTATCTGTTTTTTCTTGACTTGTTCTTCCTGGGCTCTAGCGATGCGGAGTTGTTCATCAAATTCAGCTTGTTTTGCGGCTAACATTTCAGTATCGAGTGCGTCCAACACATGCTTGGTTCCTTCACTATTAGGGGAAAGTCCAGCCAGCCGTCTTCTCAACTCCTCGTCTCCTATGAATCTCTGATAGTCTGACAGATAGATATCAATGTCGTCTCTCGGTCGCGGTTTCTCTGCTGTCACTTCACTTTCCACTTGAGAAAAAGTGGCATCGGTTGATTCTTCGTAGGTGGGTCGCTCCGCCAACCGGGATTTCCACTGGGCTGTTTCTTGAACTTTGAGACCTACCCGATGGAACCAAGTCTTGACAGCAACTTGCAGCGACGTGTCCTGCTTTCTTTTGGAAGTTTCCTCAAAGGCCGATAGGATCAGTCTGATGCGTAGAGTTCTTTCGCGTACTTGATAAAGCAGCTCTTCCTGCTCTTGAGGTCCTTTTGGTTGTCTAAACAGTTGTTCTTCTAGTCTCTCTAAGGAGCCGAAGAATCCCTGCACATACCCCGCTGCCGACCTCTTCCAGACAGCTGGATCCGTTGTCTCCTTAGCCACTCCCATCCGGTATATGTCTTCCCAAGTAGCTTCTGACAAATCCAGCGGGAATCCTGGTCCGGGAAAGTTCCATTGTGACTCAACAATAGACATCAATTCTTCCCTTGCGTATCCCGCATAATTATCCTGGGTCGATCGCTTATTTCTCGCCCAATCGCTTAGGTGTTCCTCCACCGCAATCAAGATCATAGTTAGTACTGCGGCTGGAAGAGTGAGAAGAGGATCTGAGTAAGCTGTATCCACCATCTTCACTCCACGTTCGGGATTCAGCTCTACAGTATCCGAGCTACTGGAGCTATCGTGTCGCTTGGAATCAGGTTCTTGACCAAGACGTTGCTGTGATAGGACAGCTGCCTCTTGGTCCCGTTTGACCTGGGCTCGAGTGCCTATAATTGACCTATGGTGGATTAGCCTAGGGTCTGATACTACTGGAGGAGTGACCTTTCTTTTAGCAGGAGGTGAACGGAACTCCTCTCTTAATCGTTCCACAGTCCTATCTGTATCACAGATGGTTATGTCAAGTAGACTATCTGATAGGTTTTGTGGTGTGTCAGACATATTTTAGTTATACAGTTGAATGCCTACTGCTATAGTTACAGTTAAAACAAATCTAGTAACTCAGTAGAACTGTTGGCCTAGTACCGGTAATTAATTACAATATATTAGGATACCGGTATACACTTATAGTATATAACAATAAGTATTGCAGACTAGGTTTGTCACAGAATACCGGTATATAATTTCAGTGCAAATATATACAACTATATAATAAGTCTATTACAGATACCGGTATATCAATTATTTAGGATAATTGAATTTCTGAAATTATAATGTTACTTAGTTACTTGAGTTTACTCTATTACCGTTATTTTAGCAATAGCCCAACTGATATTAAGACCTATTTGTTGTATGACAGGCCTACTAATTTATAAATCTTTTAAGTTGATTTATAATATTTATATATATATACCCTGATGATAAGGGGTTTTTGTTACGATGCTGAAATAGATGTTACTATTTCTAGGAAATAATCACTACACAGAAGCGGTGCGCTTTCAGTGAAGTGTTAATTATTGACACTAAAAGGAATAATTCTACTGGCCTATGTTACTTATCTACTAATTACTTACTATAAGGATGAGATTACAATCTCTATTAAACACAAGAAAAAACAATACGTACAAAATTTTAGGGTAATTTAACAGGGAAACTACGAACTAGTCTAACAAAGGGTTAGAACTGCTGATTATTACCACGGACAGGATACTACAGTATTTGAAAATAATAAGCAGAAGTACCATACTGCGTTGTCCAGATAGGAAAATACCACCGCTTGACGACCTACAGCCGTATCGCTATAGGTACTACGTTATGTATCACGGAGTGTTCCTACCTAGAAGCTAATAGAGCTAACGAATGTGCCTACCAACCACTTTACAACACAAATATAATGCCTACACCAATTACTCTCGGAAAGCACTGTACACTAAACCCTAAATTAGGTACAAGTACTTGTAAAACAGATAACCAGTAGTTAAATATACTTGAACAGTTAAAAGAACCACAGCATCTGCTGGAGTGACCAGAGCACAATGTCACCAGTCTTTACCTACGCCAAGCAGCCCGTGTAGTACCGGGGTTAATTTAACTATAACGGTATGTATAACAAACACAATTACTGTAGGAATAACTTAGGGACATGAATGTTGCGAGTAATCGCATAAACTCTGAATAATAAATATTACGCTACCCGTACAGAATACCCAAATAAAATACAAACCAGAATGCTAGCAGACTACTATCAAGCCTAAACAAACTACAGTATGTGCAGATTCTGAAATTATTAGTTAGTATGCGCGCTAATACGGTAGTGCGACTTACTCTTTAAGAGGGGGTTGACCTTATTGCTACGAGCTGCCCCAACTTACTAACTGGCACTTTATCAGACTTACTCTACACACGCAGCAATTCCTTCAGACCCAACAACAGACGGACAACAATCCAGCCTACAAAATATCCGAATAATATTACGGTACCTGAACAGACTATTCAAAACAATACAGGATAAACACTGACGGACTACTATCAAGCCTAAATAAACTACAGTATATGCAGATTCTGAAATTATTAGTTAGTATGCGCGCTAATACGGTAGTGCGACTTACTCTTTAAGAGGGGGTTGACCTTATTGCTACGAGCTGCCCCAACTTACTAACTGGCACTTTATCAGACCTACTCTACACACGCTGTAATCTTCAAGCCTAACAACAGTCAGACAACAGTCCAGCCTATAATGATCTGAACAATCTGAGCAGACTTACACGTCTTCAACTCAATATTAACTTACTAGTAAATAAAACTGACAGAAATAGACCTAAGTAAAATCCCAATAAAAACCAGGCGTCCCCGATTTAATATCGAGACCTACCGGTATACAACAATCAAATCGAATAATACTAAATGTACTTGTACAGCAGTACCGGTTCCGACAGTTAGGCCTACCGACCTACCGAAGTATCGGTTCAGGTTTACCGGTCGACCGGTACTTGGCAACCTTATTGCTTACTGCAATAAGATCTATAACTGTTATTGTACGCGCTTTTTAGACCTTCAGCAGTTTAACCTGCCAAAATTTATATGTTTTTGTTGATAAATTAATTTTTATACGAATGACAAGATTTAATATAAAACAAACACAATATTAGCCGAAGCCAGCCTGTGCGCGTTCATTCACCCGATGGCTACGCCCGGGAGACTGGATTTGGATGGCTTAGATTTATTGCAGTGAAGCCTACGTATATTATTCGATTGATCAGTAATATATAATCTCTGACAAATATTATTCACTTTCGGGAAATATTAGCAGTTCCTTTAGGACGTGGCGCTCTATCTATGTAAACAGAGCTGTGACTTATACTACACACAACTATATGGCTTAGAATTCAAGTATGAGGCACATTCTTTAGGAATGCTTAGTTATCAATCACAATCACGATCACACGCACTACCGGTACCGCACAATACTGCTCACTGGTTTGCCGACAGTTACTGACTTTGATCACACATAAAGAGATCAGCAATTGACTCCTGTAGTGGCTATCAAATAACATTAGATTCAATACAAACCACAATAATAAAGTCGCAATCGTTATAAGTAAACTGTCTCTCTAAGCTGTAGTGCATCAAGAAAATTGGGAAATTTGGGATGTTCGTTGATATTTTCCAAATAATAACATCAAACCAACTGATACAAATAATTACAAACAATAAAAGCAGTAAGACGGTAGGTTAAGATATGATATAAAAGATATGAACCGAATTGTAGGCCGTGAATTGTTAAGTTGTTGTGATATGTGACATAAGATCGTAATGATATGTGAATCGATAACAGTTATACTTTCTATAATCTATGCCCACTAATATTTCGTATAAAAATTAGGGAAAACAATTCTAATGCCGTTCTTTCTGGCTTAGAGGTAAACTCGTGACTACTGAATGATGAAATACTAAGAACTTTAACTACGTGGAACAGGCTCCCGTTCAACACAGAGAAAGAGCATACAGATGGGATTTTCAGTTCAGTAGCGTGGTATTGGACAAAATCAGAACTAGCTCCAATCTTATTGGCAGATATGTCCGGTAGGCTTATTAAGAGCTTTCATCCAGGGAAGAGCAATCTAGCCAACCAACAGGCAGCTTGCCATTCAAGCCAGATCCCTTTGAGAGTATTCCAGCGATTGGGGGGGGGAACTGTTTAGCAAGGCAAACGAGCTAGTCATCCCACAAAAGCTTTTACAGTGTAGTAGACCTCTGACAAGTATCAGCCTAAAAAAAAGCATTAGAAACAACGAAACGGGATAAGGTTTTCACGTTCAGACATTTCGCCCCCTAGCGGCCGAATAGAGAACTGCAGGTTGTTCGGCGTCCTCTTCAGACACACATCCTATGGTGTAATACACATCTGCCAAGTGTCAGCCTAAAAGCATTATTAATAACGAAATGGGATAAGGTTTTCACTTTCAGACATTTGGCCCCCTAGTGGCAGACAGAGGAATTGCAGATTGGTCAGAGTTCTCCACAAACACGCAGCCTATGGTGTAGTAGACCTCTGCCAAGTACCAGCCTATAAGAATTATAAACAACAAAATGGGATAAGGTTTTCACTTTCAGATATTTCGCCCCTTAGTGGCCGAATGGAGAACTGCAGGTAGTTGGGCGTCCTCCACAGACACACACCATATGGTGTAATACACATCTGCCAAGTGTCAGCCCAAAAGCATTATTAATAACGAAATGGGATAAGGTTTTCACTTTCAGACATTTGGCCCCCTAGTGGCAGACAGAGGAATTGCAGATTGGTCAGAGTTCTCCACAAACACGCAGTCTATGGTGTAGTAGACATCTGCCAAGTATCAGCCTAAAAGCATTATAAACAACGAAATGGGATAAGGTTTTCACTTACAGATATTTCGCCCCCTAGCGGCCGAATGGAGAACTGCAGGTAGTTGGGCGTCCTCCACAGACACACACCATATGGTGTAATACACATCTGCCAATTGTCAGCCTAAAAGCATAATTAATAACGAAATGGGATAAGGTTTTCCCTTTCAGACATTTGGCCCCCTAGTGGCAGACAGAGGAATTGCAGATTGGTCAGAGTTCTCCTCAAACACGCAGCCTATGGTGTAGTAGACCTCTGCCAAGTACCAGCCTATAAGAATTATAAACAACGAAATGGGATAAGGTTTTCACTTTCAGATATTTCGCCCCTTAGTGGCCGAATGGAGAACTGCAGGTAGTTGGGCGTCCTCCACAGACACACACCATATGGTGTAATACACATCTGCCAAGTGTCAGCCCAAAAGCATTATTAATAACGAAATGGGATAAGGTTTTCACTTTCAGACATTTGGCCCCCTAGTGGCAGACAGAGGAATTGCAGATTGGTCAGAGTTCTCCACAAACACGCAGTCTATGGTGTAGTAGACATCTGCCAAGTATCAGCCTAAAAGCATTATAAACAACGAAAGGGGATAAGGTTTTCACTTACAGATATTTCGCCCCCTAGCGGCCGAATGGAGAACTGCAGGTAGTTGGGCGTCCTCCACAGACACACACCATATGGTGTAATACACATCTGCCAAGTGTCAGCCTAAAAGCATTATTAATAACGAAATGGGATAAGGTTTTCCCTTTCAGACATTTCGCCCCCTAGCGGTAGACTGGAGAAATGCAGACTGACTCTAGCTCCTCCCCAAACACGCTGTATGGTGTAGTAGACCTCTGCCAAGTATCAGCAAAAAAGCATTATAAACAAAGAAATGGGATAAGGTTTTCACTTTCAGATATTTCTCCCCCTAGCGGCAGACTGGGGAATTGCAGATTGGTCAGCATCCTCCCCAAACACACAGCCTATGGTGTAGAAGACCTCTGCAATGTATCAGCTAAAAGGCTTTAATAATAACGAAATGGGAGATGTTTTCAGTTTCGGATATTTCGCCCCCTAGCGGCAGACTGGAGAATTGCAGATTGATCGGTGTCCTCCCAAACACACAGTCTATGGTCGGGAATAGATCTGCAAAGTATCATTTACAACAGATTAAGTCTGGTATCAAAAAGTAGCATAATAGTCGAGACCCAACATGTAGAGTGACAGAATGAACTGCTAGGCCTACTGCGCTACCGGTACCAAATTCACGAAATCTGCATTCACGCAAACAAACGCGTAAAATAAGACTCGAAATAGCGACAGTGCACGTGCTCGTGGCGAGAGCTTTCGTTCGATGTATCGCGAGCTCAGATTGGTGCTTGTGTGTAGAAACGTATAGCTTGGACAGACAAACAAACAAACAAACAGACAGACAGACAAATGATATTTATATATATAGACTAGAAAGCCAGTGGCCCTTCGGGCCACGGCTTTCTAGTTCACAAGCGTATTCACCATTCCAAACATTAATTAATTAATTAACTTAACAAAACTTCATATGATTGAGAGTGTTCTCTCAAACAAAAGACTGATGCTGTTTTACTTTTTCAGATATCTACACTGGTCAACGTCCTTCACATGATGTAGTACAGTAGACCTCTGACAATTATAAGCGTAAAAGCATTTTTAATAAATAAATGTGAGAATGTTTTTACTTTTCAGATTCAGATATTTCGCACCCTAGCAGTAGACTGGAAATCCAGAGACCGGTTAGCGTCCTCCCCATACAAACAGCCTATGGTCAAGCATACCTTTCCCAAGTATAAGCAAAAAAGCATTAGAAACAACGAAATGGGAGAGGGATTTCACATGAGACATTTCACCCTCTAGCGGCAGACTGAGAAATTGCAGATTGGTCAGAGTTTTCCACAAACACGCAGTCTATGGTGTAGTAGACCTCTGACAATTATCAGCCTAAAAGCATTAGAAACAACGAAACGGGATAAGGTTTTCACTTTCAGACATTTCGCCCCCTAGCGGCCGAATGGAGAACTGCAATTTGTTCGGCGTCTTACCTAGACACACACCCTATGGTGTACTACACATCTGGCAAGTGTCAGCCTGAAAGCATATTAATAACGAAATGGGATAAGGTTTTCACTTTCAGACATTTGGCCCCCTAGCGGTAGACTGGATAAATGCAGACTGGTTCTAGCTCCTCCCCAAACACACAGTCTATGGTGTAGTAGACCTCTGTCGAGTATCAGCAAAAAAGCATTATAAACAATGAAATGCATGAAGGTTTTCACTTTCAGACATTGCGCCCCCTAGCGGCAGACAGAGCTATTGCAAATTGGTCTTAGTTCTCCACAAACACGCAGTCTTTGATGTAGTAGACCTCTGACAAGTATCAGCCTAAAAACATTATAAACATCAAAATGGGATAAGGTTTTCACGTTCAGACATTTCGCCCCTAGCGGCCAAATGGAGAACTGCAGTATGTTCGGCGTCTTACCTAGACACACACCCTATGGTGTAATACAAATCTGCCAAGTGTCAGCCTAAAAGCATTATTAATAACGAAATGGGATAAGGTTTTCACTTTCAGACATTTGGCCCCCTAGCGGTAGACTGGAGAAATGCAGACTGGTTCTAGCTCCTCCCCAAACACGCAGTCTCGGTGTAGTAGACCTCTGCCAAGTATCAGCAAAAAAGCAGTATAAACAACGAAATGGGTGAAGGTTTTCACTTTCAGACATTGCGCCCCCTACCGGCAGACAGAGAGGAATTTCAGATTATTCAGAGTTCTCTACAAACACGCAGTCTATGGTGTAGTCGACTTCTGCCAAGTATCAGCAAAAAAGCATTATAAACAACGAAATGGGATAAGGTTTTCACTTTCAGATATTGCTCCCCCTAGCGGCAGACTGGGGAATTGCAGATTGGTCAGCATCGTCCGAAAACACACAGCCTATGGTGTAGTAGACCTCTGCCACGTATCAGCTAAAAGGCATTAATAATAACGAAATGGGAGAAGGTTTTCAGTTTCTGACATTTCGCCCCCTAGTGGCAGACTGGAGAACTGCAGATTGATCAGTGTCTTCCCAAACCCACAGTCTATGGTCAGGAACGTATCTGCAAAGTATCATTTAGAACAGATTGAGTCTGATGGTGCAACCGCTGTTATAGAGTTTCCTACAGAATGAACTGCTAGGCCTACTGCGCTACCGGTACCAAATTCACGAAATCTGCATTCACGCAAACAAACGCGTAAAATAAGACCCGAGATAGCGACAGTGCACGTGCTCGTGACGAGAACTTTCATTCGATGTATTGGAAAGCCTGTGGCCCTTCGGGCCACAGCTTTCTAGTGCACGTGCAGATGATATATGAATATGTGTGGGAGATTTGAGAACTGCATACGGAACAGACACCATCATTAAATAAAACACCACCCCCATAAGAGATAACTGTCAAGTTTCAACTTTAGGCAGATTGTAAATAACAAAATTTCCAGAAAATGATCACTTTCAGATCCACCCTCTACCTGCGGACTGGTGAAATGCAGACGGCGCTGCAGTTTGGTAAAGATGGGGTTTATGGTGAAGTAAAATGCCTGCCTTTCAAGTTTCAGCTTAAACAGATTGTAAATAACAAAATTGATGTAGATGTTCACATTCAGACATTTCACCCTCTAGCGGTAGACTGAAGAACTGTGGACGACTCTGGGACTCCGTAAAGATACAGAATATGCTGTAGTAGATTCCTGCCAAGTTCCAGCTCAATAGGATTAAAAAGAACCAAATGGGATGAGGTGTTCACTATCAGATATGTCGCCCTCTAGCGGCAGATGGGGGGACTGTATACAACTCTGTGACTCCGTAAAGGTACAGCCTATGCTGTAGTAGATGCCTACCAAGTTTCAGTCTAAACCGTTAGTAAATAACAAAGTTGGAGAAGATGTTAACTTTCAGACATTTCACCCTCTAGCGGTAGACTGGGGAAGTGAATAGGATTCTGCAACCCCGTAAAGATACAGCCTATGATGTAGTAGATACCAACCAAGTTTCAGCTCAAAATGATTAAAAAGAACCAAATGGGATGAGGTGTTCACTATCAGATATGTCGCCCTCTAGCGGCAGATGGGGGGACTGTATACAACTCTGTAACTCCGTAAAGGTACAGCCTATGCTGTAGTAGATGCCTACCAAGTTTCAGTCTAAACCGTTAGTAAATAACAAAGTTGGAGAAGATGTTAACTTTCAGACAATTCGCCCTCTAGCGGCTGACTGTGGAACTGTAGACGACTCTACTACTCCGCAAAGATATAGCCTATGCTATAGTAGATGCCTACCAAGTTTCAGTCTAAAAGGATTGTAAATAACAAAGTTGGAGGAGATGTTAACTTTCATACATTTCGCCCTCTAGCGGCAGACGCGGGTAATGTAGACAACTCTGCGCGACTCAGTAAAGATATAGCCTATGCTGTAGTAGATGCCTACCAAGTTCAGTCTAAATGGATTATAAATAACAAAGTTGGAGAAGATGTTAACTCTCAGACATTTAGCCCTCTAACGGTAGACTGGGGAACTGTGGACAACTCAGTGACTCCGGAAATATACAGCCTATGCTGCAGTATATAGCTACCAAGTTTCAGCTCAAAAGCATTAAAAACAACCCAATGAGATCAGGTTTTCACTATCGGACAATTCGCCCTCTAGCGGCAGATGGGGGAACTTCAGACGGCTCTGAGTATTACGTTGCAACGAGTTAGGGCGAGACCTATCTAACGAGCTATAGTAAGCGAGATTTCATCGAGATTAGATGTATAATATTAGATAAAATAATAATACAGTAAGTATAGGCCTACAGAAATAATTATTTTACTTTTAATATTCATAACAGTAAAACAAAAATGTTATAAACCTCTCCTTCCATGCAGCCAATGATTGAGAAAGCAGAATTACTCTTGAGCAATTCGCAACAGACAACCCAAACCCACCCCAATCAACACTCCAGCCTGCTTGCTCCTTATCTGTGCCCAGCCAGCTAGCTGCGATTTCAATAATTACCTTAACGTTGCTATGATACAGAAAAAAATCCTTCCCTATTCACTACAGCACTAAGAATAGGCCAATTCGATCGTGCTTGGGGAATATGACATATTTATACACTATTTGATTTTTAATCAATAAATAATCATACATATTTATATTAAACACTCGAATAAAATAAATACTTTGTGAGAATGGGACACGGCGAATCTACTCATGTTAATTTTATACCAGATGGGATAAATGTTACCCCTCTAAATAATTAATTACCGATAGAAGAACCGAAATAATTCGATACATTTCGCCCGAACGAACACAAAATACGCATTCACGCAAGCAAACGCGTAAAATTAGCCTCAAGATTGCGATAGTTTACGTGCTCAGGACGAGAGCTTTCGATCGATGTATCATTTGCTCAGATTGGTGCATGTGTGTCGGAGCGTATAGCTTGGACAGACTCACAGACTCATAGACTCACAGACTCATAGACTCACAGACTCACAGACAGACAGAGGATATTTATATATATAGACTAGAAAGCCCGTGGCCTTCGGCCACGGCTTTCTAGTTCACAAGCTTCTATACAATCAATCAATCAATGGACAATATCAAACATAAATAAATAAATTAATTAACTTAACAAAACTTTACATACGACTAACAGACTGATCCCGTTTTAGTTGCAGCTACATACAATAATAAACATAAGGCTTTATGTTGTAGTAGATACCTTCCAAGTAACACCTCCAATGGATTACAAATAATAAAATGTGAAAAGGTTTAAACTGTGTGTGATATTTTCCCCTAGTGGAAAACTGTATAACTGCAGAGTAGTGGTTAGCGTCCTCGCAAACATAATCTATAGTGCAGTAGGTCACTGCAGCAACTCTATCGTATTAAAATGGAAGGTTTTAATTTCATACATTTCGCCCCCTAGTGGCAGACTGCATAATTATGCACTGGTTAGCGTCCTCCCCAAACATGACGACTATGGTGTAGTAGTCCTCTGCCAAGTGCCAAGTATCAGCAAAAAAGCATTCATAAATAACAAAATTGTAGGTTTCCTCATTCAGACATTTCATCACCTAATAGCGGCAGAATGGGGAACTGTAGATTAGTCATCGTCTCCCCAAGCCCAAATACACACCCTACGGTGTAGTATACTCTGCTTGGTATCAGCAAAAAACATTATAAACATATTGTGTAAAGGACCTAAGTATCAGCTAAAAATCATTATTAATAACAAAATAGGATAAGATTTTCACTTTCAGACATTTCGCCTCCTAGTGGCAGACTGAAGAACCGCAAACTGGTCGGCGTCCTCCCAACACGCAGCTATGGTCAGGTAGAATTTATTCTGCAAAGTGTCAGCAGAGTGGTTACGAATTACGATGATGCAATAACTGCTGTTACAATTTCCTGCTTGCTGATCAGTAATTTCTCCGATAACAAAACAACTGCAGAATAATGCTGTAAAAGCTTTTGTGGGATAACTGATACGTTTGCCTTTGCTGGCCAGTTCCCCCCCAGGCGCTGGAATA